>PTFA01000044.1:4521711-4559557 GCA_003342895.1 Casuarius casuarius
CCCTCATCCCCGTTTCCCCGTCCCAGCTGCATGCTGGCTGCCTCTTGCCAAGCACCTCTTTCCCCCCAGCTCTTCTAGCTGATGCCTCCCTGCTGACAGGCTCAGCCTGGGCCAGCTGACTTCTCTCCCGCCCCCCTTCTCGCAGCAGGCACTGCCCTGTCCTCACCCTCTCCCCTCTCCTGAGGGTGAACTCTGCCCTGCTCCCTCCTCTGCTCACCTTGCCCTCACTCAGGCCTTCATGAGAAACTTTCTCCTGCCCTGGTGGGTGTCTCCCAGCCCCTTTGCTTGGAGAGGAGATCGGCCTTTGCACCTCTGCCAGTGTCTGCTGGCTAAACTTCCTCCCGGGGCTACTGGGCCTTGTGGGTCTGGGCATCGGGCTGCTCCTTGTGCTGGGCTGAGGTGTTGTCTCGCACCTTCCTCTCCCCTTTCATCCTGTGGATGGCTGTGTCAGCTGAAGGATGAAGGGTGGTGGTAGGATGCCAGCTGAGAGGGTTGCTGTCTGAGGTACTCTGCTGCGCGGGCCGGTATTGCTCTGGGTATGTTGATGTTTCCCTGACGTTACTGTCTGTTTGTGCTGGGTCTGTCAGATTTCAGACCCTACCTCTTCTCCCGTCCGCCCCATCCCGTTGTAACCAGCTCCTTCCTCTCTGCTGTTGGCTGTCTCCGTGTGCTGAGCCATCTGTCCTAGGGAGTGACTGCTGCGCCTGGCAACTCCGTCAGCTGTAGAAAAACCTTCTTGTTACTAGGTGTCTATTGCTAACCAGGTCACTTCCTGTGGTTTCTTTTAGGTTTGTTAATATTATATATATTTTAATTTGACCTGTGATCTCTTGGAAAGTTGAGGTAAAGAGGAAGGTAGGGAAAGTAACCTGCTGAGCGATTGAGTTGGTTCCCAGGTGGTATTTGGATGGATGAAGTAATTTGTGGATGCTTAAGGGAAGGGTTGTGAGAATCTTCCTTTGGGATGAATCGCGTATCTGCAAAGATTTGTAGTATATGAAGTGCTGCTTTTTCATTGACCTTGAGTTTAGAGGCTGAGAAACTTAGACACATCCAAACGCTTAGGAATTATGCTGCCAACTGAATGATGGGTCCTAGTGTTTTGTGGAGGTTCTTAGTGTTGATGGAACTTTTCTGAAGGGCAGTGGTTTTTGGGTTTGAACTTTGAAGCGCGAGTCTGCAGGGCACTTCTCTGTGCCAGTGTATTACTGCATGCGTAAGTGAGGTAGGGATGTGTACGTATGTGCGTAGGTGGTCCCATGAGGGGAAAATCCATTCATGCAAAAAATTCCCCCCCCCCCCCAAACCCTAGCTATACTGGGACTGCTCAACAATAAAAGGACTGAATTGTGTGCTTTTTGAGTGTAGAGGCTTTGTTTCGGGACTTGGAGCGAGTGCTTCAGGAAAATTAGAAGAGCTAGCTGGGGAAAGCGAGAGAATCGTGGTACTCCCCCCATACCCTGAAGCACACTTTGAAAGAGTACTTTTCCAGAAGCTGAAGGGGCTCTTAAGTTACTGTCAGTGTAAATACTGTCTAGCAGATTTTGAGGCCACAACCTGTAGAAATCTGGGACTTGTTAATTTTTGACTGCAAATTTAAAGGCCAGGTTGCGAAAGTTCTCTTTCTGCCTCTAGAGCTATGTGTTGCAGGAGCAGAAGAACTGGACAAGTGAACTATGGCTAAACACAGGTGGGATGGTCATCTTTATGCTTCTGGAGGGTTTTTTGAGGAAAGACTTACCGTGAATGCGGTGGCAGCTGTAACTAGATGCCAGATTTGCAGTCCCGGCTGTGGTGTTCCAGACTAGTTTGGAGCAGTGAGGGACAAGGGAAGGATGACCCTGGCTTGGAATTGAGCACAGAGATACTCCTGAAGTGTGATGGAGAAACATGCTCCAGTGTCATCTGATAAATGACTGAAAAAAGGTCGAGATGATCTCTTATATGTAGCCGAAGTGAAGCTGCTGGTGCGACCATCGCTGGTAGCATTGGAGACTGTCAATCTGCTTGTATGATGGTGTGATCAGTATAATCTTTAGTGTTTAAGAATATTTAATGCTTATTTCGCAGTAGAAGCCCCACATATCTTACATGCTAACTCACGACCTAGGTAAGCATCGTATAGATGGTGAACGTGAGTCTGGGATTGTGACTGATTGTGGCTGATGGACAAAGTCTGACCTGAAGTGAGAATTTGGGAGTTCTTGATCCTTAGCCTGCTGTTCCACAATAATTTAAGCTTGCCAAACTCTTTGCTGCTGTAGTTTCTTACTGCTGAATTCCTGTTGAGCAACAAACAGCATAATGAAAGCAAAAAAGGCTCTTAGCATTTCCTCTGCCAAAGTGTGTGTGCATATGCTGGGAGGCCTTTAACCATCTTACAACGTTCAGTCACCAAACCAAGCTCCCTCTAGGCAAAAGAGACACCTTAGACTCATGTGTTCCCATTTGACCAGTTTGTTCCAAGCCACTCATTCTTTTAATGGTCAAATGCTAAAAACGTACATCATCCTCTCGGGTATACTGGACACTGAACAACTTGCTAGTATATAGCCTTAGATACTGGTATTAGTTTGTTTTAAGTCAATTTTGTATCAAATATATTTTGTTCTAATGTCTGTTTTATTCTGCGTTCATCAACCAAAGGGACAATTTCATGGGTGATTTCCTTGACCTTTGTCTTCTAAGAAGTAAAGTTAAGGTGTGTTAATCTCTTGTTAAGACCTGCTGAGCAATGATCTGTTGGGACACCTCTGAGTTATTGCAGCTGTCAGCGACCTGTCCAGTGAGTTGAGAAGCTCCACAACACATTTCTAATCCTAAAAGCCAGCTTGCCCTCACGGAGGTGGCAAACTCCTGTGTATTTCTGTGCTCCCTCGGCAAACGTCTGTTTTGGAAATCCAGGATGCGTAAAATCTTGTGGCAGAAGAGAGAGGATTTGTAGATGGAACCTCAATGGAGAGCAAGCGACTTTAAGGCTCTCTTAAGGAGTGGTAGGATTTGGTGATCGTATTTCCCTCTGAGCATCTGCTCATACAGTCAGGGAGCGGATTTATAATGTATTAGCAGATTTGTAGTAACTCTGTGTCTAGCCTTTGTGTTGCAGGAAAGGAAAGGTTGTCTGTCATGTGCAAGTTGAATAAGCTTTTCTGCACCTAACACGGGTTAAAAGCATACAAAGGCAATATATGCAGCATGTAATGTGCTGCAAATCCATACTCTAGCTTATTTCACAGTAACTTGTTTATTTAACAGTAAGTTGGTTCCTGCGTGTGGGTTATTTATTGTCTTCTGTGTGTAGAATATAGGGATTCATATCTTATGAGCACATATTTCCCTGTGTGTGGGGAATGACCTTCAAGTCATTTGGTGATCTTCTTTCTTGCTAGATAGGCATTGAAAGAAAAGGAGCTGCTTGGAAATTGCAATGACTAGAGATAAGAGATCTGTCAAAAATACTTTCAGGGGTCTTAAGAGAGCCATGGGTCGGTTATCGATTGGGACGTGCCTGCCTGCTTGGCTCCAGCTTGGTAGCATGCCTGTCTGGGGTCTTAGGATCAAAAGAAAACTAAACTGTTCTTAAAAAGGAAAATGAGATGCCTGTCTGGCAGGGAGGAGGAATGGTTACTCAGGTGCTACTTGGAGAAGGGGGACTGCGGATAGAGTCCGAGTATGTTGTAGGGCAGTCAGTCTGATAGCAGAAGCGTTAAGACAAGTGGAAAGCCTCAGACAAGGCTGAGGTGCTTGGATCTTCTGCAGTAGTGTCCCTCTTGTTTCTTTTTGTACTTTGGGCTAATGCACCATTCTCCTCTCTGGAAGGAGCTGTTTAACTGCCGTCAGTCACTGGTCACAGGTTCCTGCAGAACAGTGTTCTGCAAGCACTGTATGGAGTCGGGCAGTTTGTGTGTTTATTAGGGTTGTGCGGAGGAGGAGGGGAGTCTGTAGCCTTGGGATTTATGTCAGAAGTGAGAAGATCTTGGGTTTTGTACGGTGAGCGCACCAGAGTCCCTCACCTGCGGAGTGAGCTGCTGAGGCACTTTCTGCCCCATAACTATGGCAGGAGAAGGTACTTGCGTATCCTGGAGGCTCTGTGTAAAGATGCCAGCCCGTGGGGCTCCGGACTAGGAGAAGGGTAGACGGAGGCTGGTTAGCTGGAAAAGGTGTCCGTGGAGAAACTAGAGGTGAGAGATCACAGATGCCGTTTATCCCTAAGCGTTTAGTCCATGCAAACTTAACGCTGCTTTTAAAGTTAGCAGGCCTCTTGTCTCGCTTCAAGAACCTAGCAGAAGTGTGTGCCTGGAAACGAAATCCTCATGGATGGCTGTAGCAATGTAGCTTATTTTGAACTGCTGGCAGGTTTATGTAGTGCTGGCCTTGGACACAAGCAACAGCTTGGCTGTCCTGCTTTCCCGTGTTTACCTCTGAGCTGCAGAGTCAGCACGATCCACCTGCCCTCGTGTTGGGCATATGCGGGGCAGGCTGGAGCAGACGTGCTGTGCTGCTGGTACCCGCCTGCTCTCCTTCAGATGCTTGTGAAATAAATGGTCTTTTGCTATTGTTTGCTGCTGGGTTATTCTTAAAGGCAGTTGTTGTTTTGTTATGGACTTGGTCTCCATAAATAGGCAAAACAATGCCAGTGGTAAGCTGGCCTGAAAAAAGCAGAGGATAGGTATCAAAATCTGATAGCTTAATCATCCTACTACAAGGATTAGTATGAAATATTGATGAGTAAATGCATTCACAGCGCTGCCTCTTGCCATTGAGCCTGGAGTGGAGCAGGTATTACTTACCATGAGAGTGAGTAAGGTTAAGGACACTTAAAACATGAGGTGCCTTCCTGGGCATGCATGATAACTTTTTTGATGCTACTTTTGGAGTAAAATGTGGATTAAATATGTACGTGATGGCAAATTGGATAAATAAATGCATACTAGCTCTGGTGAAAAGGACAATTTCAGGCTGGCAAGCGACATGGCTTCTACGGGAGCCCTGATTTATGCACTCAAACAGAGGCAGTCCAACAAAAGCTGAGCAGATTGTGCCAGTGTCTTGCTCCAGTATGAGTGGATCTTCTTCTGATGTGCTGAACTTGAGACACGTATGACAGAATCTTTTGGCTTACCAGACCCTTCTGTTGCAGAAACTAGAGTTGGATTGTGGTGAATTTGGCCTGCTGTGTTTACATTTGAGAGGAATTAGTCCTGCTGAAAGTAAGGCCTCGTTAGTACTGGCTGTGCTTTGATTGAGAACAGACTTGCAGTGCAAAATCATCTTTGTCCTGACTTGCCTTGCATCCAAGGCCTGTATTCTCGTTGTGTGAATTTTATCAACTTAGTTTTCATAATACGTACAAAATAGGCCTAGACTACTACCATAAGGGCACCTGGTCTTGTGTGATCTGTAGTAGGAAATGTTTATCTTCACAGGCCTACAAACAGCTGCGCCTCTCGTGTGTGTGCTGTATTTGTGAGATCCTGTGGCTACCCTGAAAATCCTGTGTAGGAGCTCACTACAAGGAAATACGATCTTGAATTTATATAGCTTTTTTAGATTTAATGAGATTGCTGCCTTCTCTCTGGAGTTGCATAGGAGAGTCAGCTCTTCTAGTAAACCCGGCAGAACCTCCACTTCAGGAAGAAGCCCAAAAACTGCTTTCTGTAAAGAAATGTGAGTTCTTGGTACTCCCTACCCATGGGGAAATGTTTGCATATGCACACAAACAGCTTTTTGAAGCTAAATTGAACCTGTGGTCCAGGGCTTTGGGGAGCCTGAGGTGCAGGGGCTGTGGAGGCAGTGGTACGTCTGCACAGCCCAGAAGTCGCTAGCCGTGGACACCCTGGCTTTACAGCACCTCGCCAGATGAACCGATAGAGAAGCAGGCAGTGTTTGTTAAAACTTCTCTCTGAACTCAGTGGAATTATTTGTAACTGTGTTTCTGTGAAATGTTCTTGTTTCAGTGAATCAGCATTTCCTCATTCAAAGGAGGATTCATTTGAAAATTTGGGCCTTGTTCTGCTTGCGAGTGCTTGTTAAAGAGAATTTAAAACTACTAGCTTATGTAGGACAAAAATGGATATTTAAAATATGATTTCTCTTTAAAGCGGGCTTTAGAAATATTGAAATGGGATAGTGCCTGGTCTGTGGTGTGTAAATGGGGTGAATGACATCATTTTTCGGAGAATAACTGGTACTTTGCTGGGCAGCCTGTCAGGAGCAGGGTTGGCAGAAACACTTTGCAACTTGAATGTTTTCGGCCAGGTGTGGCTAGTTTCGGGAGGCTTAAATCATCTAGGTTAGCGCGTGAAACACGGAACTCGGCTAACAATGCAATGGAAAATGCAAATTATTCTTGGAAATACAGATTAGAAAGATCACCCCTTTTCTATTACTGATATAATCAGGTGTTCAGATGATACGGTATGATCAGGATATGATCAGGATGTTCAGCTTGATGGTTTGCTGTTATGATTTCTAAGGAACTCTTACGCTCTTTTAGTTATCTTACTTGGCTGATAATCAAATGTGGTAAATGAATCTCTTGTGCTCAGTTGCAAACTGTTTTTAACAACGCTTGTCTGAAGAGGTGGCCAAAAAGTATCTATGTCATGTAGACTGTCAGTGTCATTACACTTGTTGGTTTTAGAGTTTGGGGAATGGGAAAAGTGAGATTGGACAAAAGTGGGCTGCACGTGTAAAGGTGGAAGAAGAGCTGTGGGACAGGATGTGGTCCTAGACTTGCAAGTTCTTCGCTGGTTTGGAAATGCTTTTCTACACATATGTGGAGTTCTGCAGTTCATTCTGAATTTGCCTAAACTGGGGATGGCGTCTTAAGTCAGCTTTTCTTCACTCCTATTGCTGCTTCCCATTCCTGAAGTTCTTGAAGGGCCTTCATACAAAACTTTTCAGTTCTTGGGTACTGTCGTTTTTGAAAAAAGTGCTTAATCTTGTCTATGAATGGCCTAATATGTTTGTATGCTTGCTTTTGTTCACTTCCTTTTTGTCCTGCAGGTAATTAAATGCCCTTACTGTGGATCTCTGCTCTGTTGGCATGCTTGGTTGCACAGCAGCTCTTCCCATAGCTTCTTTTCCTCTGCCCCACTGGAAGAAGATGGCAAAAGTAAACATTACTAGAGACATCATCCACAGACAGATCAAGGTACGTGTTAACCAAATGTTCTCTTGTGTTGGGTGGAGAGTGGGTAGAGAATTGGTGTTCGCGCTGGGTCAGGAAATAGTCATGCTGTTGCCTTCTACTTCTGAAACGATCTCTGCTACTTACATATTGATAAGCTGTATAAAAGGCTTGAGAGAACAAATGCATAGGACCTATTGCCCTCATTAATGAGGAGCTGGGATGAACTACGGTATGACAAGAATATAGTATTTTTCCCTAGCAGAAATGCATCTTGATAGTTTGACATCGGCAGGTCTGTTTCTTTTTAATATAAAGTTGAAGAGAGAAATCTGGCTACTTGTGCTTTTGGTACTGTAAAGGACTCTTAACTAGCTTTCCTCATGAGTTTTCTGTCTACTTTGTGTTTTCTTTCTTTCTGTGTGATCTTGCCATCAAAGATTGTCTGGCTCTAGTAAAGCAAATTATCTCTTCCCCCCCCCCCCCCCCTTTTTTTCCTTTGAGCGGTATGTTTTGCTTCCTTTGTGTGGGGAAAAACTTCTACTGTGGTCAGATCAGTCATCTGATGGCTGCATTAGTGAAATATCCCTTAATGTGAAAGGACTAGCTACAGCAGGCACAATAGGCAATTATTACTTGGACTTGGAGGCCTCAAATCACTTGCAGCTTTGCTGATAATCAGCACTCACAAAAGTGGTATGTTAGTGGTCAGAATTAGGAGCTGGGAGCTCGGATGCCCCAGCTCACTTTGCAGTTTGGTACCTAACTTTGTATGATAAGCTTGTAATTTAATCCGTGTGCAAAGATTTATTCTGCTACTCTAACAAGGAAGGGATGGTTCTGTGGTTAGTGTTAGCCTGGGACTTAGCTTACACTATTTGCTCTGTTAGAGACTCTTGTGTGTGACCTTGGAAGGCTGCTAAGTCTCTCAGTTCCCTGTAGGAAAAGCAATATCCCATTGCCTTGCTATTGCAACCTCAGTAACTTTGTGAGGTCTCTGCAGTTATAACTGCAGCACCTTGCATGGGACCTAGCAGTGTTTTGGGAATGCTGTCCATAAAAATATGTAAAGGGAGTTGAAGTTTGTAATGTAAATTACTAAAAAAAGCCTATTTTGCTTTGTGTTCCTTCCCCCCAGTCCTCATCACCTTATGTCTGTCTCTGTTTTGATTTCAGATAGCTTTTAGTGTCTGGGTTGATTACTTAATGTTGGTCTGCAGAGCTGTAGCTTGGTACGCTTGTTCCATTGTGTCCACTCTGTGGCTACTAACGTGTTCCTAGTACCATAAGTACAGTCTCTCAGATATTAGTATTTTCATCTAGAAATGATGATAAACAGAGGCTTAAGTAGTCTTCGTGGGACTATGGCATGGTGCTGGACAGGACGGAGACCGAACCAGGTGTCCCAGGAAGGAACCTCCTTCAGTCATTAGCTGTTCCATCCAAAATATGACTTGCATTCCCTTTTCTTCACTTCTGCCTCTGCAGTTGTCCTTTTCTCATCCAAGCCATCTGCTAATGCATCTGTGAACCCTGTGAGATCACAGGGGAAACAACTGTCCTGCTTTCCTTCACCTTCATTTGTACCGACATGGTTATGTGGCAGCTGTTCTCTTCCCTGTAGAACAGACTGTGCTGCGGTACTGCAGCTACGTGCTCCTATTCCATTCCTGATGAAACAAGCCATCTTTAAAGGATGCTGTCCAGTTATGTTCCCCAACGCTTTTCTTCTTGGTGGTAGTGGGCTCAGGGAACAGTGAGAATGACCTGGGAATACTGAGATTACATGCATTTGACTCTGTTTCAAGGTAATCTTTGGTGCTTCAGGACGGATTCTGTATAATGGCAGACTTTTCTCCTCAGCAGCTGTGGTCTACTACTGCCTTCTCATGTGTGAGTTGTTTCTGAAATCCTTGCCAAGGGACAGAGACAGGCAACCTCAAGCTCTTTTGTATCTTCCATTTCTGGCCAAAGCAGGCAATTTACTTCCATCTTGGTGTGGGCCTCCTCCAGCCCTTGTCTTGTCTACCCAGCTGGATCCTGGCAATAAGATGGAACCATTTTTGAACCAATTCAAGGGCAGGGGTTACGAACTCCTTACCTGGATCTGATATGAAAGATGTCCCCTTACTACAGGACTGGTACCTGATGCCATGGATGCCCCCATATCTGGCAAAGTTCCTGCTTGTTTTTTTACAGTTTTTGAGTCTTCTCTTAAAGGGGAAAAAGTGTTTTGTTTGCTGTAGTCAGTGTGACATTTATTTGCTTCATGCAGGAGAGGGGTGCGCTAGGCTTTGAACGACACTATCATGTCACCGATCCATTCATTCGACGCCTGGGCCTAGAAGCAGAATTGCAGGTAAGTGGGCAGTGTTTAAAGAACAGATTGAGCTACTTGTTCTGCAGTAAACTGTGGGAAATACAGCGTGCTGGGCTGTATGGACTTCTCTCTCTTGTCTGGGAGAGTTGCACTGTTTACTTATTCCCCTAAACTGCATTAGAGACAGGAATAGTTCAGTGAGATCTTGTGTGAGCTTTCTGTGTTAACTAATGCACCTACAACAGAGCCTTTTAACTGGTGTCTATCAACTAATCCTAACTGTAGTGCCTGAAGAAGGCAAACCTCTCTTAACTGTCAGCTGGTCAAGATACTCAGCTCTAGTAGTGAAGACTGTAATGTGTTGTCTAAAGAACCAGTTGTTGTACTGCAGTCTAACGCAGCTTAAGAAGACCTTAAGATTGTCTTGGTTTGGGGGACAAAAGAGTTCTTCTGCCCCCTTCTCAACCAAGTCTCCCATATCAAATGCTATTCAATGCTATCCTAGTCTTTCCCTGTTACATTTGTTGGTTAATTTGTCTGAGGAGGTATGATATAGTCACCCAGCAGCAAGGTGCTTCTAAAAGAGAGTTATCAAAAGTGCATTTTCCCTGAATTCCCAGAGAACCTGTACATGTAATTTGTCAGTCTAGCCAACGGCTTTTGAAACGAAGTCACCTTTCCTTGTGTACAGTAGGATTTCACCAGTAGCCTCTGAGACTGAACTGCCATTTTATTCAACACTACTTTTTTTTGTTTGTTTATTTCATTTTGCCTTTTCTCCCCCAACTGCTACAGCATGTCTTTCTTTTCTGGAGGTGCTTATCTGCCATGTGGGTGGTTTTTTGCAGGGTTGGAATAAAAAGCTGCTGTATTGGAACAAGTTGTTATGTGTGAGGAGCTCACTGTGTCCTTGTCTTAGAACAGCCCTGTTTGATAAGTCTGAAGTTTGTGTAATACTCTCTTCCCCTTTTTGCTCAGGGTCACTCTGGGTGTGTCAACTGTCTAGAATGGAATGAAAAAGGAGAGTAAGTATATGCCCTGATTCGGGGGATCTGCAAACTGGTAAGCCAGATTCTCCCGAGAGTGTACAGTATAGGTCATCTTATCATAAGCAGCCCTTTCTCATTCCTAGTAAAATGAATAAGGGATCAAGCTCAAAGTTTTGAACTGTACTAGGAGCTCACACTTCAAAAGAGGTTTTATTTTGTTAGATATATCTAGATATTATTAGATGTGCCCCTTTAATGAGTTCAGAAGGGAAATGGACTAAGAAGTGGAGATTGAAGGCTGGTTCTTTTCTCTTAAGTGGTATTATGGATTATAATGAATCTTTAGGATTTGCCCAGCTGGTTTGAAGTGACATTTCCCTATCCCCTGTGCTGTTAAAAGCTTTTGCTGGGAGACAAATGTTTAAGGGAGGGAGGAAGAGCATTCACCCCTCTTTGCAACTTTAGAGGGAAAATAAACATAAGAGCTTTTCTGTTAACCAAGTGGAGTGAACAATATCTGCCTGAGAAGTAACTGAATGGAAAGGAAGATCCTGTAGTTCTTGACATACCTCCTATAAGACCCAAAGTCTGCTGCCTGATACTCTTTCAAATTATTTGTTAGTGAAAGTTTCTCGTACTTGAAAGTGAGCTCTGACTCCAAAGAAATAAGGCTGATGGTTGCAGATGTCAAATTTATTTGCTGAAGCAGAAGACAGATGTACAAGGCAAACAGCTCCTTGCAGTACCCCTGGCACACCCTGCACTTAAACAGTCTGTAAATCACTGAATGGGTTCTGGCTTGGGATCGCTTGGGTACATCTGAAGTCCAGGAATAAATGGCTTGGCTTGGGTTCGAGGTTGATGTGGAAGCAGTTAATACAGCCAGGCTAACATGGAAAATGGAGGCCCTGCTTTTTGTTGTTGACCACATGTTCCTGTTGTTTCCATTGTGCCATCTGAACCTCTGGAGAGCTGGCTCAAGGAGCTAAAAACACTTGCTTTATTTTCTATGGATTTGACATTTGCCCGGTTTAGCTCCCTGAACTGGCTGCGTGGGGTTGGCACATGGGAAGCAACAAGAATACATAGCTGAGAAAAGAGGGAGAAGGGGGCTTCCTGCAGCTGAGTTGACTTAACAGCTGACTGTGGTCAAACCACTCTAAGAAGCTGGTCATAGCTTGGAATAGAGGAATACAGACTGCAAATTCTCCTCTTCTGTTTCTATTTAGCTTGTTGGCCTCTGGATCTGATGACCAGCATACCATTGTCTGGGATCCTCTGCATCACAAGAAACTCCTTTCTATGCACACAGGGCACACTGCAAACATCTTTTCTGTCAAGGTATGTGATTAGGAGGGATAAACGGCTAGCATAAAATCAGCAACTTAAGCAGCAAGAGAACAGATCCTCAAATGTTGCTGGGAAACCCTTTAGCATAAGCCATTTTCCCAAGGAAATAATTTAGTATTTCTAAGGTTAGGAAAAATTGCATTAAATGTAATATCTGCTCCTCTTAGTTTATGCAGCTCCTGGGCTTAGCTGCCTACCTCTGTAAAGTCAAAGGAAATGGTTGTAGCAAAAGAGGTTTGATGAAAAGGCCATTACTGTAGTTTGTGACTCTCGAGTGTTCCACTGGTATACATGGGGAACGTAGGTAGTAATGTGGGTCGTCCTGCGTTCCTAAAGCAAGCTGCTTTGTCTGTGACCTGCCAGGAAGGTCAGTGACATGAGAAGAGCCTCAGCACTTCTCCAGTTTGAATGTCAAGTCTGTCTTCCGCAGTTCTTGCCACATTCAGGGGATCGGATCCTCATCACAGGAGCTGCAGATTCCAAGGTGCATGTCCATGACTTGACTGTCAAGGAGACCATCCACATGTTTGGAGATCACACCAACAGAGTGAAGCGGATCGCCACGGCTCCCATGTGGCCCAACACCTTCTGGAGTGCAGCAGAAGATGGACTAATCAGGTACAGGACTCTAGTCATTTTGTCCCAAAAAGAATTGGATCAGGATCCATTGCAGTATATGCTATGCGTAGACCTAAAGAGACTGTCTTTATACTAAACAGCCTGGGGCAGGTTGCCCAGAGAGGCTGTGAAGTCTCCATCCTTGGAGATATTCAAAACCCAACTGGACATAGTCCTGGGCAACCTGTTCTGTGTTGACCCTGCTTGAGAAGGGGGCTTAGACCAGGTGACCTCCAGTGATCCCTTCCAACCCCAGCTATTCTGTGATCCTGTAAAGAGCTTAAGCTAATTTCTCCCTTTCCTGAAACTGGAAAGTTTCATCTTGAAATGTAGACTCCTTTGATAAGTAGAGAAGCTGAGGAGAGTGTTTTTCCTCCACTGAACAGGGAGGCCAAGAGAGGAATAGCCATACCAAATGGGAGGAAGGCAGATACAACAGAGTGAAGTTTCTCTCCAAAGTCATTGAGACTCTAAAATGAGTAGATGTTACCATCAGAATCTGTTCCGGTTTTCATACTAGATACTGTTTGTGAGGTCGTGACTTGGAGTTTAATTTGGAGCTTGAATAAATCTGTGCACGTTATAGAGTCGTTTTTCGTGATTATCCTGATACTGAGACTTAGATTCAATAATCGAGGTGTTCCCAGTAACCTGTGACACAAATGACTGTTTGTGGTTAGTGTCACCTCTTCATACACAAGCCAGATAATTAAATGTAGGTTACCACTGAGCAGTACGAACGTGGTGGCTTGAATCACTTTCAGTTTGGTCTCCATGGAAAGTTAAACTCTCCCTTACCTCTGCTCCTGTTATCTAGTGATGCAGATCACCTGACTCTCTCTTCACTTCACAGACAGTACGATCTGCGAGAGAACAGCAAACGTTCAGAAGTCCTGATAGACCTGACAGAGTACTGTGGGCAGCTGGTAGAGGCCAAATGCCTCACGGTCAACCCCCAAGATAACAACTACTTAGCAGTGGGGGCAAGTGGGCCCTTCGTGCGGCTCTATGACATACGCATGATCCACAACCACAGGTAATGGCAACTGTCTCTTCTGGGCTGCCGTGGTGGTGCAGAGACCTGCTAAAGGCTCTGGTGGGAAGGGGACGTTGCAAGGATCTGGTGCTCACCTGTCTCACTGTGCAGTTCTACCAAGTCTCTTCTCTCACCCACAGAATCTTTTTGATCTATGTAAGTACGCTTGGGTGGTGTGAGGCAGGTTTGTTACTGCGCAGTTGTCTAAGCATGTGGTCTTACCCTTGTGCGTGAACAAGAAGTGTCAGGATAGATCAGGCTTCCAGCAGTTGACTGCTGTGATTATAAGACTACTCTTCTTTCTGGCTAGAAAAAGCATGAAGCAGAGTCCTTCAGCTGGAGTACACACATTCTGTGACCGGCAGAAACCCCTCCCGGATGGTGCAGCACAGTACTACGTGGCAGGTATGGGGACCTGTGCTGGGGGTGACTGATGGGACTTTAATTTAAAAGCTTAAAGAAGCTGAATTCTACCCATCACACCAGAAAGTACTGCTTGGAAGAGCTTTTCTCTAACACAGATGTTTCATGGAATTGTAGATTCTCTCACTCCTATGCTGTGAATTCTTGCTTGAGTATGTTACCTACCCACGTTCCCTAATTTGGCAGTGGTATGTGTTGGTGAGCTGGCCTTACTCCTCCTTGTCTAGCATAAATGTCTTTTTGTCATCTTTATTGGAAAAATCAAGGATTGGATAACCTGGGGGCTATAGACTTTCTTCTAGGACTGGTCCCATCAAGGCTGCTGTTTAAAATCTTTTTGGCACAGAAGACAAGTGGCTTGTCTTCATCCTGTAAATAAAAAATGAGCCCGGGCAACCTGGATGGCATTCTTCCCCAGTACTGATTATTTACTATTTTTTTTCCCCAAAATGTTTGTTTTTAAGTATCTTAGACCAGCATGTTCAGCAGACCAGTTCTGACAATCTTGCTTATGATGAGTCCCACTAGAGGATTTCTTAGGTCCCCTGAATTAGTCATGCGACACATCTCCAGTCTGAAGCAAAAGAACCCTTGCGTGAGCTGAATATTTAGGAGGCTGGGTTTGGTTGTGCTAAGAGCTTTATTAAGGAAACCCGATTAGAGGCTTGAAGATGGTGGTGTGTGTTTGCAGTTGGCCACAAATCAGAGAAGCTGAGTCCTTGGTGAATCCCTAAAACTGAGATTTACTGGATTCTGCAAACTTCAGTGTTAGTAAGCTAGCTAGAATCTAGTCTTCTCCTCATATGGAGGTGACCTTTCCACAAATTCTAGATACCATTTTTACAAGGCGGCTGCGTACATCTGGGTGTTTCAGTGCCTGATGAAAGGATTTAATAAACAGCGGTAGGAAAGTGGAAAATCACTCAGGTGCTTGTATTTTGTGACCTTGCTCTCTTAACAACCTCTTGTAAAGTGGAGTAGGACAAAGATGACAGTTACTAGTAACACTAATGTGTATGGACCTCTTCCCTCCTCAGGGCACCTTCCAGTGAAACTTCCAGACTACAACAACCGACTGAGAGTTCTGGTGGCCACGTACGTGACCTTCAGTCCTGATGGCACTGAGCTCTTAGTCAACATGGGAGGGGAGCAGGTAAGAAGACAGCTAAGGTTTGGCAGAAAGCTTCACGTTCAGGTGTGTTTGTTAGGCCAGCATATGTTGTACATTCTCCAAAACAGGTATAGCAACTTCTCTGTGTGTGATTTGATTGATTTTTAAACTGTTTTCTGATTCATTCAGACTAAATGTCTGGTATTAGGAATTTAATTGTTATGCTACCGCTGATTAAACTTGAACAGCATTTTGATCTGGCTTTGCAATTCACATTTCCCCTCTCTGGAAGAGGGGAAAAAATGAAATTCTGGAAATGACCGTACCTGACCTAGAAGGGATTTTGTAGCTCGTTCTTGAAACATCAAACTGCTTCTGTAATAGAATCTGGTAAATAAAGAACTTATAGAAGCAAAGGCCTTCACCTGGGGTATTGATTGCTTTAATTTTAAGCACTGGGTGATATTCATGGATCTTTTGTAAAGCCTATCAGTGAAATGAGAAAATCCGCTTGACAGCACTAATCAGCATGGATTAAGCAGGAACTTCCCTTGTAGGCAGGTTACTCTGTGGTTGTCCCCTATAGATCCCTTTCTCACACTACATTCACACTCTTTGAGAGAGGATACTGAGTTAGATGAATTGTGGGTCTGATTTGGACTGTCAAGTTTTATACCAATACAATTTTAAATTGGGGCTTTCCAGAAAAACTTCAAAACCAACCCTGCAAATCTTGGCCTCTGCTTGGAGAAATCTTTGCCTTGGTTTAGTATGCTGCCTCTTTTCTGCCCGTAAATGTTCGATTTATATATAACTGCTGTGTTAATAGAATAGTTAATATGTTCTTGGAGTTGAAATTTTTTGAACAAGTCAATTTCTGGTCAAGTCATCTTTTAAGTTCTCTAGAGGGCTTTGTTACCTTATGAGAAAGACAAGGCTTCTGTTCCTCAGTGTTGCTTTTCCTGAACCTAGTGCTGAAATGTAATGGGACACTGGTACTGCTGTCCTCCTGTGTGTACATGTTCATAAACAAGTTACCCAGTTAGAAATTTGGACATAGCAAATGATGAACAGTGCGTGGAGCCACGTACCCCCCTTTAACTTCTGTGACTTTGGCATCTGTTCCACTGACCCTTTTCTTCTTTCTTGTTCTCTTTCTTTATTCCTTAGGTCTATTTGTTTGACCTAACTTACAAACAGCGACCGTACACTTTTCTTCTCCCAAAGAAGTGCCATACTTCAGGGGGTAAGTATGATGCTGTCATGAAAGTTAGTGGAAGACGCAGAGAACCCCTGTACTTCACAACTCTTTCCAGGCTGCAGCCTGATCTGGGCAGGAATTGGGGAAATAAAGTAGGGCACGGCTGTGGCTGGCCTATTTCTGCAGTGCAGTTCATACCCCCAGTTCCAAGACCCTTCTACAAAGTGTCAAAACATGTGTTGTAAGGGAAGAAGTGAGCTGTTAAGAGGTGTATATGTATGTGAACTGAGGAGGATGCTTAAAACAGTGCATAAAGATAAAGTAGACTTTGTGTAGTGGTTGAGGTCCTAGTATCGTTTCTTCAACTTAAGGAGATAATTTCGTGTGGACAGACATGGAGATGTGTGAGGTGTGTGTGTTGTGGTTGTTTTTTTAAATTATTATTTATTAATAAAACATAGAATGGATCTGTTATCCCCTTACACCCATTAGGGAGGAGGCAGAAGAATCTATTCCCTAGTCAAAGAATCTGGTCTAAAACTAATCTCCCTTCTGGTGGTAGAACAGTTGTATCAAAAAGTAATTTCTTTGATAACGTAAACAAATCCAAGAGCCTTTTATTCCTGGCCCTGTTTCTTACAGGGCTGTTCATACACAGATAGTGCAGGCAGTAAGCAGGGAACTTCTAGAGCACTGTCCTGGGAGCAGAGGCTGACTCTCTCTTATCAGGGAGTGTTCCCGGCTCAGCCCCTTCCCTTTTCTTGGAGCACTCTGTGGCAGAGTGTGATCTGTGTACTCGGCTCGCCTTGGGACTTAATCTAAAGCACACATCCTGGTAGCAAATAGACTCCCAGCCCTGCCTGCCTTTCTCTTCTGTCTTGAGTGCACGTGGGTGATCTGCACTGTGGTATCTGGTGAGGTCACGCTTTAAAGGCAGGACAGAGTTTGAACAGGCTCATAGTGGTACAATTGCAGCAAACGCTCCACCCTGCCAGGCACAGAAAGTTCAGGCAAAGGCTGTGGAAAAGGTGGCATCTGTAGGAAGGGTGAACTTCACGTGCATGCACGTCTCTGCACACTTAGACTTCCGTGCAGTTCCGAAGACTGCTTGGACGTTGTCCCCAGTTTCCCAACTTCCAAAATGGCTGCAGGAACACTCCCAGCTGCAACATAAATGCAGGGCAGCTTGTAAAACCTGAAGCTGAATGCTTTCAATAGAAATGGCAGGTGATGTGGCTGCATGACCTTCAGCAGATTACTTTAGCTTGTAACTGCTCTTTAAGCAGTAGGGTTTAAAAAAGAAAGAAAAAAAGGGGAAAAGAAAAAGCATCTAGAATTCCTTCATTGAATTCCTAGATGGAGTCTGCTCAGCCTTCCTGTTCTACTGAGGTTCAACAACTTAGCTCCATGATACTTTGTTTCAATGCATCAAAAAATGCAAAGGCATGTAAAAGTATGTTCATTTCTAAAGCTACAGTTTTAAATGTCGGGCTTCTGGTAATCAGTCAGGTACTCTGATTATGGCCTAGGTTCAGTCTGAAGGTAGTTTGATTCAAACTGCCGTGCATGTGTGTGTGTGCGTGTTTCTGTGCGTATCTGGTTTTCTGTTTCCAGAGTTCTGTTCTGAAGGATATGGCAGAGATTTTGTGTAAATGTGAGCTGGCAAATCAAATCCAGGTGGTAGAAGAAGCAGTGGGGTAACCTTGGCTCTGCTGTAAAATAAAACTCTGAAGCTTCAGAGGTTAGTTTGTATAACTTACATTGATCCATAGCATGGTTTGATCCTTGTTTTGTGTTTTTTCTTCCTAACCTTCAGAAGTGCAGAATGGAAAAACCTCGACCAATGGAGTGTCAAATGGCATCCACCTCCACAGCAATGGTTTCCGCTTGTCTGAAGGAAGAGCACATGTGAGGTAAGAGGATAAATCTGCCTAACCGAAAATGCTGTGGCTTTGTTCACAGTCTCTTCCTCTTGCTGAGGTTAGGTGCTGCTAAACAGGGTGTGAAATGCAGATCTACTTGGTGTGTTGACTTGATCGTCAAGGGGTCCCTGTCCTAGGGGCTGTCTTTGCTGCTGGTAAATGAGCTATGAGCAAGAGTCAGATCAGGCAACAGCATCCTGGGAGAAATGCTGTCCATTAGAATTTGTCCCTTTTTATGGTGAATTACTGCTGACAGAACTGAGAAGTGAATTTTCAGACTTGGAAACAAGGTCTTTTTCAGTTGTCCTGAGTGGTTGTTACTTCCTGACCTGCAGGGACTGTGTGAGGACTGTCACATCCAAAGAGTCTTTCTTTCCTTTGCTGTTTGTTGGGCTCCTGCCTGCTGCAGACTGAACTGGAGCCACTGAAATTGCTTCATGATAATGACACTGGAGTAATTATTCCTGCAGTCTGCATTTGAGCTAGGAATGGGTGGAGAGCCCTCTTCTGCTGTCTCTGTGCTCTGCTGCTTTTTTCTTTACAAGCTAGATGCAAGTCTGCTTCTGCTTTCCCCCCTGCAATTGCAGCACATCTTGCTGGCTGGTTTTCCTCCAGCTGATGAGATATGGTTAACAGTCAAGACACAGTTGCTTAATGCCATATATGGGTAGTCTAGGTTCCACCAAAGTCGCTTTGCTGAATGTTTTCAGCTTGTTTCCTCTAGGTGGCCCCTCCATCACGGCAGCAGAGTTGTGGGTGGAATTTTGGCTGGCTGAGCATGAGCCTTCTGCAGCCCTGTGAGCTCAGATGCTTGATTTCCTTCTGAATTTACTTTCTGTTATGCATTGCTGAAACAGGATTGGAAATGTTGTTTGTGCTATCAAAGCAAAGTGTACCATTGGAGTTTGAAGGATTAGATGCTTAGAATACTCGCTGTTCAATCTGAGTTTAAAAAAAAGAAAAAGTCATAAAGAAACCTGTACCTGAATAACCTGTACTTAGCAGGAAAGTCTCTTCAGCCTTTTTCTGAAACTTCTGGTGTTAGCCACTGGAATCTGTTATGTTAGAATAAAACCTTTCAGACATTTAGCTGGACCGGAGTGTTAACATGTGAGACTTGACTGTGCTCCTTTCCTTCTTTCCCTTCAGCCCCCAGGTTGAGTTGCCTCCCTATCTGGAGAGAATTAAGCAGCAAGCCAACGAGGCCTTTGCTTGCCAGCAGTGGACTCAAGCCATCCAGCTGTACAGCAAAGCAGTCCAGAAGGCCCCCAACAATGCCATGCTGTATGGAAACAGAGCTGCTGCCTACATGAAGCGCAAATGGTAAGGAAGCAGAGCTCTGTGGGACACGATATCAGAGCGCTTAGTGTCACAGGCAGTGCTGGTGTCTGGCTTCTGGGTACCACAGATACCTTGTTGTCCACTGCGAGGCACCTGGCTTTGCTATGTGTGAAGAAGGTTTGGGGTTATGGGATCAAACTGTAAGTGGGTCACTCCTAGCATAGAACAATTGGGTTGCACAGCAGTGTGGGTTGGAGAATCATGGCCACAGATACCACACAGACAAGCACAGCTAGTAGTAGCTCATCATTTTGCCCGCTGGTGTGTCGAGTAATGCTCTGGGCCTTCTCTGTTCAAAAAGAAACCAAAAATCCACTTCTGAGTGATAACATTATGAGTGTCTGCAGGGTGTCTGTATTTCTCTGGTTAGTTCTGGTCTACATGAGAGTGTGTCTCTAAATCTGCTGTCAAAGGATGAGGTAGTGGTTACTGTGCTTCCTACTTCATATCTCATGATCTAAGGTTGTTGCAGGACTGCCTGGAGTTGCTTTGGTTGCTGCTTGAGCCCAGCGACGAGTGTTGCAGATAAAGACAGATGTCACCTGGTGGTTCCCTTGTTACTGTAGCTTACCCACATTCTGATCGACTGGAAACAAACCTTTTTGAGGGATCTGGCGAGGTGGCAACTTGTGCCCCAGAGTCTGGGGTTCTGTCATGATTGTTGTGAAATATGCTGTTAGTCTCTGCAGTAGTTAATGTCTTTTCTGACCAAGTCAGAGCTGCATCTGCAAGATACAGCTGAGCTATTTTAGTATCTGTCCCCTTGAGCAGAGTAAGACTGAGTAACATGACTTACCATTAACATATTTAAAATAGCTGTGGTCCTTCATCTAGGTTTGCTTTGTGAGGATATCTTTCTTCTCTCCCCGCTGAAATTCCCAGTATGAATTCTCCCATCTTCTTGCCAAGACAAAGAGCAGCCAGCAGTTGCTGTGACTGTTGGTAACTAGCCTACTGGCTGTTTTGCAATAGCAGAGATTTGGGAGCTGCCTCAAAAAGACCTCAGTGTTCAGAGGGAGAACAATAGGGTGGGATTAAGGAATGGAAGATAGAAGCTGAGTGCTGATCTTATGAGTGACTTTTTTTTTTTTTTATAGGAGTCATTTTTCCCAAGGGATGTTGGCAGATCTGAAAGTAAATTGTTCCTTTCTGAGTGTCAACTAGTGCTTGCTAAAGTTTTCTGTTGCTGGCAGATGTGAAAATATATGCATGGTGGGTTTCTGTGACTTGTAATGATCAGAATTGGTACTTGATACTAAGCTGGTATCTTCTTGGGAACAGAAAAATTGGGGCATTTTTCTGCTAGAAACAGCTACTGATGTTTGGCAGGTGAGGGCTGGGATGCTGCTGAGAGAGACAAAGGTAGCTGGACTGTGACCCATGTTGAACCACGCTGCATCTCTAGGGTGTTCTTCACGTTCAAGGCCACCCTGTAAAATTCTGCAGGCCTTGCTTTGGCCTCATTCTCTGAGTAACAGAGAGCTGGAAAGAGGGAGATCTGTAATTCCGTAACCTCCCCTTGCTTGCTTCCCTCAGTTTGCTACCCGTACTCTTGTATCACTTCAAACACTGTTACCATAACAGGTAACTTGCACTACCTCTTTATTTGAATAAAAGTAGCTTGATGCTGTGCATCCAGCCTCCTGGATCAATACTGACTCGATGCTGAATAGATGGATGCAGGCATCAAGAAAACCATGTTTCTTCTGCTCTGCTGCTGATGTCATGGACAAGCCACTTCACCTTCTTTACTGTGCTAGTGAGCTGTAATTTGTGGCTTGTATCCACCCAGAGGAGAAAAAGAGGATGGATGGTTTGCAGAACATGCCTGTAGCACTGCTCAGCATGTAACCCAAAGATTTGAAGCTCCCTTTGGTTAGTAGAGATACAGGGGTACCTTCTTCCTGACAAAGGCTCCACAGGATCCAAAGCTAACAGGGACAGGACAGTACAAGTACAGGACAACTTGCACACCTTGGGACTGTTTTGGACTTTGGCCGACCCAGCGCACTTGGGTTACAGGTGTGAACCCTCATATTGATTTATTTATTGCTGTCATATGCAGACTTGGCACACTTAGGACAGATTGTGGTGCCTCTGGACAGTTTAGGCTCGATGCTAGGATGCCAGGAAACTGCCTGTCAGCCCTGACTGACTTCTCAGCCTTTATCAAACTGAATCGAATACCAGCCTGCAAGCCTTGTCAGATCTTTCCTGCTTCCAGAGCATGAGCTGGGGCACTCTTATTTCCACCGCCATGGAGCGTAGGGAAATCAAGCATAGTCTCCAGTAACTGTAAATAAGTTATAAATATCCACCATGGTACAAATCTGCTGTAAAACCTAACTTTTAAGACTTTATTTTTTTGTTTTCTTAGAAAGGTGAGAAAAGACTGCTGCTTTAGATCTGTGCCCATGGTCTGTGGAGTGTGGTGGTTCTATAGCTCCTTCTCGAGGACTACAAGTGGCTGTGGGCAGGGAAACATGCTGCCACGCTGTGCGTCCACAAAGGGGCACGCGTGAGCTACCGTGCTCCGAGGAGGCCCTGCTCGCTTTGCAGGAGAGGCCTTGTGTCTGCTTGGCCAGAGGCCTTGTGCATCCTCCATCTTCAAAGGACTTCCCTAAACGCATTATGTCAGTGAGCTCTGCTCTGTAGGATTTAAAATGGCAGGTCAAGACTTGCTGGGCTTCGCTGTGTGGTCATGTTACAGGGCTGCCTGTATGTAGGAAAGGGGATCTTTGTGGAGGTGTATTCAACAAGCTGGGCTTGGTCAGGTGGTGCCCGGGAGACAGCAAATGCCGTTAATACGGGAACTTGTGGGTTGTCTGCTTGAATAGAGAGAGCTGGCAACAGCAAACCTTGGAGTGGGAAATGGCAGCAGAAGACACGTGTTGTTTCTACCTGGACTGTTTATTTCATCTCTCCCTTTTCTTTAGGGATGGGGACCATTATGATGCTCTAAGAGACTGCTTGAAGGCCATATCCTTGAATCCATGCCACCTGAAGGCCCACTTCCGTCTCGCCCGCTGTCTCTTTGAACTCAAGTATGTGGCAGAAGCACTGGAGTGTCTGGATGACTTTAAAGGGAAGTTCCCAGAACAAGCACATAGCAGTGCCTGTGATGCACTAGACAGAGACATCAATGCAGCCCTCTTCTCCAAGAGTGATAACGGTGAGTGCCAGTGTTCAGGGAGGTTCTTCCTTGCATAGATTTTACTATAACCTTGATTTTTCTCCTTAACCTGCCCCTGTGAAGTAAAGCTCAAACTTCTGAGAGAGATTGATTGTTACTGTGCACAGAAACTGGCTTGAGCCTGTTCTTGCCTCAAGTTTGATCCTGGTTCATTCTTGAGTGAGAGCATGATAAAAAGAAACCCCTGTATCCAGGGGATTCCTTCCAGATAATCTGGAAGGCAGCTTGTGGTCTAAGCCTTGTTCCCTGCTGAAACTGTCCTTAACTCTCCTCTAAAGCTGGTGGGCTCTCCTAGAGTGCTTTCTGTTTGCTTGGAATGTTTTCCTGCGCAAATCACGATGAAGGAAATCTCTTGTCCTTCCAGCTGAAGACAAGAAAGGGGGTGGCCCCATCCGGCTGCGAGCCACAGGTCGTAAGGATTCCATCTCGGAGGATGAGATGGTGCTGAGGGAGCGCAGCTACGACTACAAATTCCGATATTGTGGCCACTGTAACACTACTACAGACATCAAAGAGGCCAATTTCTTTGGCAGGTATGTTGGTACAGTGTGATAGCGATGCAGGACAGGAGTGTGAGCAGCAGCAGAATGCTCTCTTCCATCGGATAAATCCTCACACATAGTCCCACATGACTGTTCATAAAATGATGCTGGCACTGGTTTGCGGGGTTGAAAAGATAACAGGAATTCTCCTTTTTGTGTGGCTGCATGAATAGCAGGTTCAGTAGCTGATCCATAGAACACTTGGTTGGGCTAGCTTTTCAGAAAAAACACTTGGGATCGAAAAACATGGATTCTGGGACTGGAGGGAAGCAACACAGACAGCTTTGTCTGGATCCGTAAGCATGTGTGTGAGGGGTGGCAGCCTGCTGGTTATAGAAGCCAGCTGAGAGTCTCACGTCTGCTCTAGACTAGCTTTGGCTCTGAGCTGTGATCTCCAGTCTCTGCTCCTCTCACCCTAGCAATGCACAGTACATAGTCAGTGGGTCAGATGACGGCTCATTCTTCATCTGGGAGAAGGAAACCACCAATCTTGTTAGAGTGCTGCAGGGAGACGAGTCGATTGTGAATTGTCTCCAGCCTCATCCCAGTTACTGCTTCCTGGCCACCAGCGGCATTGACCCAGTTGTACGGCTGTGGAATCCCAGGCCAGAGGTAAGAGCCACAGTAAAAGACTGGGTGTCTTAGTGGCATAAGATGTAACACAGACCTGCCTTTCTGACTGGGATCGCTTGATAGCTGAAGCAGCAGTAATAACCTCTCTTTGGTCCTAGCGCTGTCTTGCTGAGTCTTCTCCCCTCGTCTTGCAGAGTGAAACCCTTAATGGCCGCGTGGTGGTAGACATGGAAGGTGCTTCCCAAGCTAACCAGAGACGAATGAATGCGGACCCGCTGGAGGTGATGTTGCTGAACATGGGGTACCGGATTACAGGACTGACAAGTGGTGGGGCTGGAGGCTCAGATGATGAAGACAGCTCAGAGGGGCAAGTCCAGTGCCGGCCCAGCTAAAACAGAACTGCCCCTCCTTCCTCTAATTGGTTGAAAGGGAACCTAGTTTCCTTGGTCCTGAACTTTCTCTGATGAATGACTGCACTGTTTCGCACTATGCACAGAGTAGGACAAACTGGCAGGGGCAGGAGCGGCCGTCTCTGTAAACCACCGCCTCCACCACCTCCTCCTCCCGTCACACTACTGAGCAGCATGGCAGTGCAGTCTGGGGTTTGCCTTTAGCGGAATTTAGTCCCGGCAGGGATCTTTGAGTTGTCTGTAAGCAGTGTAAGCTGGTGACTTTTTCCAGAGCTGCTGTATGACCTGGTACAGAGGGATGTTGCCTGCATTCATGCATTTGCAGAGGAGATGTTAAATTCCTGAATAAAATACAAACCTAGGGCAGGGGTTATTGAATGATTTTACTGCAGTAATCTTGATCTTGGAAGCTCGGCTTAGCCATTCTGCTGCCAGCCTGTGTAGGGGCCCTGGTTTAGGGTTTTTGGCCATGAAACACCTGTTGTCCTGTAACATCTTTCTTCTGGCTTCCATCTCTAACGTGTCATCACCAGATGTATCTGTGTTGTGTTAAGGACTGGATATTGCCTGTTCTTGTCCCTGGGCATCTGTCTTAGTTGATGAATCAGTGGAGGCACTGAGTATGTGCAGCTCAAAAGGGCGGGAGAAGCTTGCCCAGCTCTGATACTTTCTTCCACGAGTTATGAACTTGTGGAGAAAGGTGGCAACAAGGGGAGGAGGTTTGATCAGAGGCCTAAGACTTAATGTAGCTAAAGCTACTGAGGAAAGGGGCTGGTAACAGCCCTCTTCCAGAGCTTCTCTCTCTGTTGCCCAAAATGTGTGTAGCTATAATCGCCTTCTCTCCGTGTCACCTGTGCTGCAGCTGAGAACATTGCCACCACGTATCTGTTGCAACTAATGTTTTGAGCTTTTAGACAGCAGCTTTTTAGTGCAGCCAGCTGCTCTGTCTTGACCAAGATGGGCCTTCTCTGCCTCGTTATTGGTGTAACAGCTGATGGATTAGTGGTCCTCTCAGGAACCCTCCTTCCTCTCCCCATTCCCCTCCCTCACTGACTCTGGCTGCAAAGCCAGAAATGCACCTAGAAATGCAGCACTGTACTTCCATTTCTTCCCCTCCCATGTAATGTGCAGCCCTGTTTTTCCCCTCTTGCAGTTGCCAAACACTAAATATCTAGTAGATCTTACACAGCTATGCTACAACCGAAGCTGAAGAGGTTGTTTTTTCTAGGACTATCAACTAAGACCAAAGAGCCCCTGGAGATCTTAACTGCTCTGCACTGTCTCTTATCTCTTACTGCTGAAGGTCTGAACATGCTAGCCTTGGTCCCAGGGGTGTAAGATGTGTGTGTGGGAGTGTGTGCGCATGTGTGTATGCTGCATTAGGGTTGTTCTTCCATGTGGTGCAATCCCTGGTCTTCCTGTCCTACTGTGGAAGGATGAGGCCTCCCTTTCCTTCTCTGGCTGCTGCTAGCTGCCAGGCGTTGATGAGAGAGACTGCACAGTGCTGGCTGATCAAGGTAACTGGCTTCTTCTCCCTTCCGAAACAGTCTTTGAGGTGGGTGAGCCTTGTACAAGAGGGCGAGAGGTCACAGAGTCTCGTAGCGGGTAGCCTCTCTCAAAGGGTGCTATTCCTTGCATAGAGGGACGTCCCCCCACGCCACAATCACAGTGGAGCTATTGGGACCTGATCTCTGCTCCTAAGACAAAGATTTCCATCTGCTCTCTCACGTGTAGGTGAAGCTGAGCCTTAGCAAGCCCCAGCACTTTGGGAGCGTGCCCCACACCACCAAGGAAAGACCAGCTACCCTTGTGCTCTGCTGAGCTGTGATGGCAGACTACTGTTTCGTAGTTCAATCAGACTTACCCTCCATCTTCTCCTGTAGAAGCAGAGCTCTCCTGGGACAGATAGTCACGTAGCTGCTGAGAGTGTGTTTGCTTGTTTTAACATAACACCAGTGTGGTAGATGTGCCTGCTTGCTCAGTTTACCCATTTGGTTGTACGGCCTCCTGCTCCACGTGTACCCTGGCACCCAATGCTCTTCAGGACCCAGAGGCAACCGAAAATCCTTCTCACTTGGGTGGTTTTTTGACGTGGTCTGGCCTTTTCTTTTTTGCTTAAGGCTTTCCTACCAGACACATCTCTCCCCCCCCCCCCCCCCCCCCCNCCAAACTTTTTTCAGCTTTTACTAGACAATGTCTGCAGACCTTGATTTTAAACTGAGAGTCTCAGATTGGAAGCTCTGAAAGGAACAGACCTCTCCCTCCCCATTCACCTTTTGCTGTGGCAGCTATTTTTTGTTGTTTTTTTACCCTTGTGAGACAGTGCAGCTCTTTTACCTGCCAGTTGCAGTGTGAAAGCTACAAGATTCCCTGCCTCTGCAGTGGATTGCTTTTTTAATGGCTGCTTTGGTTAAAAAGATAAATAATAATGGGAGAGAAGGGGAGAGAAAAATCTCTCAGTCTCTAGCCCCTTTTCCCCTTGTTGTGGGCAGATTGCCTGCTTTGTTGCTTGTTAATGAGGAATTTGTATTTATTGGTGAAGGAAAAACGTGCTGGGGAAGTAGGGAAAAGATGTTGCTTTATTGACCTCTGCTGTTTACTTTGACCCCTCTTCAGGAAAGCTTCTTCCTGCTCTTTCTGGTTAACTCTTTCTAGCCTGGGATATGCAGGGATGCCTCCTTTATTTTTGTATTTTAGCAATGGGCTCTCTGTTCGGAGACTCTAGGATTCTCTTGGTGTTGCAAAGACCATTGCTTCTAGCTTTTTCAAGTACTAAAGATGATCATCTCGTAAATTCTGCCCCTGCAGTTGTAGAGGTAACACACAAGCCTTACTGTCCTCATTAGAAGGAGCAGAAAACTTGTTTCTCTAGTCCCTGGAAGAGAAAGGGTTAAGCAATTAAACAATTCTTTGTTCTAGTTCTTTCTTGGTGTCATTTTGTTTGTGGGACTGTTCTGGCTTTGTTTTACCGTCCTCCTCTGTGGAGGTGGCGAGGGTGGGCTGAGGGGGGCCTGGCTGGGCTGGATGTTGTCTGTTCAACACGCTGCTTCTTGGAGAATGGAGTCTGCTATAACCTTGAGTGGGGAGGGGGCTGGGGACCCAGAAGCCTGTCTTGCAAATTATGGTAGTTATGCGTTAGTACTGATGCTGGCGTATCCAGGTATGGGAACTCGTAGCTCTCCTGTCTTTGGAGCTAGGGCCTGTGCTGTTTTGGGAGCAGAGTCCACCTCCTATTTGCTTCAGAGCTAAAGCAGCAGATGCTGGGGTGGGGATGAGGAAGGCTCTCTGGGGCTTACTGGGGAAGACAGAATTGATGCATGTGTTTTAAGGAAAAATAACAGTGGTATAATGAAGTTATTTTTTCTGAGTCGTGTTATATTGAGCGGGGAGGAGTGGAGGATGAACTGATCAAAGAGATGGAGATGAGTAAGGTGGCAGAAAGCTGAGGAGGGAGAATAGCCTGTCCTTGACTTTTAGGTCTTAAATAGACTCTAGCCCTGAGAAGCAGAAGCCAGGTGGCTCGGGCTGTGGGGCAGACCCAAGGTCACCTGCCTGAAGCCACCATGCTATTGACAGATCTTCTGAGATGTTTCTGTTGCCTTAAAGTGTCTTGCACTCAGCATGGTGTGTTGGACATGAACATTTAGACCCAGAGATGATCCCTTGTTAAAGGATATCACAAACTCACTTTCTGCTGGAAGAGCTCCCAAATACTTTCCTACCCTCCAAGATGCAGAATTACCAGGACATAAGTAAGAGTCTGCTATTTTCAAAATCCATTTGAACTGTTCTCATAGAAATTCCTGTTAGACACTTTTCAGCTGAAGGCCTTTTGAGGCTTCTTCACTTCAAATCCTGTGTGAGCTAAACTATTGCTCTAAAAGACAGCTCTGCTCTAACAGAGCAATGTGCATCCACAGCTGGAATTGAGGATCAACTAACTAATTAGGTCAGATGTTGGGCTGGATGGCTGGACAAAAAGGAGGCGTGGAAGGGGAAGCTGAGTGGTTGAACTGTGGGTGGAAATGATTAGAAGTGCCCAGAAAATGTATGTGTGTGGGGGGGTATTTTTGTAACTCAGGCAAAAGGGAATAGGGTCAAAGGGGCAGAGGAGTGATCTGCCCTTGTAAATGGGGAGAGGAACAACAAGCCCTACTGATGACTTCACTTTTCTCTAAGGTAACTGCTTGCAGTGCCAGGAATGAGTCTGTGAAGGGCTCAAAATGGCTCCTGTCTTTGAGCAAAATGGGAGCAGGATGTCAGAAAACTGCCTTCTGGTGCAGTGAGGAAACAAGTCCTCTGCATGCTGTGCTCCTCGTAGCTCGTTCAGGCCTTGCTGTCGTGGGAGACGAGACTGATGGGAAGCCCTTCTGGGGCTGGCAAGGAGATAAGGTGGGCTTTTTTGTGGACTTGATAGCGAGGGCTGAGAAAGCATCGTGACCTGCACTTGGCTCTTAGAGCTTTTCCAGCTTGTGCCCTGGGTCCCTGAGAAACTGGTGGCTTTCCCTTTAAACATGAAGGTTGCACTGTGGATTGACTGTGTCGATTGGAGAGGGAGAGATAAGGAAACGCAGCTTTCAAGTGACAGGGAAGCAGAAAAGACCTGAAGGTTAAAGCCGAGGGGTGGGATGGCTCAGGGGCATGCTCTTGGGGTGGGCGGCTGAGCTTGCGCATGTTCTTGTGCTTCTGAGTAGCACCACCATCAATACAGATGAGAGTGACGTTTCTGGTTCATGCTGAGCGATTAGAGGCTGTCACATTGCAGCAGGAGCAGACCACAGGAAAGGAACAACAAAAACGCAGAGCAACCCACCCCAGCATCACCTCCAGGGCGGGGGAAGGACGCCTTGGTGTCCTCCATCAGCCTGTGTCTCGGTGACATTTTAAATAGGCTCCTGCACGCGGTGGTGCCTGCTGCTGCCTTGGTTGTCAATGTCAGAAGGGGGAGGGGATCTCTTCCTTGAGTGGTTTGGTTCTGGCAGTCCCTGTAATGTTTGAGCTGTCACAACAGGGAAGGTTCCCAAGAAAGCTGCTTACCGAATGAGAGCTGGCTGGGTGCCTGCTTCTTTCAAGCTCAGAGATGAGCCGGGGTAGAAGGGGAGGTAACTGATTTCCTTCCAGCCCGAGTTCCCGCTACAGCCATGGTGGCGTGTGCTTGGGCAAACTCGTGCCCACGTGCGGTCGGGACTGCTCCTTCCTGGAACAGCCGGGCTTCTCTCTCGGAAAGGCTCCGAGTCCCTGGGGTTCGAGCGGCTGCACTGGCACCTGCAGTAAGTAGGCAAATATCATTGTCCTGAGGAAATTTGGGGCCAACAGGAGGTAGAGCCGCTCGCTTGCTAACAGCGGGAGAGAGAGGAGTCGTTGGTAGCAAGTTGCTGGCAGAAATGGTAGCAAACCCTTTTGTTCCTCCTCAAACGAGAGAGGTTGCAAAAACGACGATGGCAGGATTCCTGCTCTGCACATCGATCCAGTATTGTAGTCAGACAAGATAGCTGCAATAAAAAGCCTCCCCTTTAATTTTATGCATGGAAAACTTCTTACCTGCTCTCTCCCCCCACACACACACCCTCCCCCATTTTCTTTTCCAACTGCAGCTATTTTTCCCTGCTGACTTCAGGTGTTTTGTATTCTGCTTAGATCAATAGCAGAGGAACAGCAGCAGCTTTCCAGTTGTCGCTAGGAAGACCCTGCTGTCAGCTACAGCTCACCCGTTTTCTGCCAGTGCGATGCTGGGGATGGAGAGCCCTTCTGCTTGCCTGACAAACGCAAGAGCTATGCAGTACAGGAGTGCTGTATTTTCTTAATCTTTTTTAAATCCAGCCTGGCGAAAATGGTGTTCTTCCTGTACTCCAGCAGCTGGGTTTGCCCTCCTGTGCTTGGTTTCAGGGGAATAAACGGGGCCGTTTGAAGTGCCCCCTGCCCATGTGGGAGGGAAGGATGCGAGACAGCACTGCAGGGTGACTAGTCCTACCGCGGCTGTTGGCGTCGTCCGTGCTGCAGAGCTGTGCGCAGGGAGCTGGTCCCTGGTGATGTGCTGCTTAGCAGCCTTTGAGACACAAGCGGGAAGAGCAAATCTGTTGCCTAATCTGACAAACATGCCAGGACCACATTAGCTGATGTGAATGTTGGGTCCTATTCAGATATTGACAGTCCCCGATATTTAAGTTAACTTGGAGCGAATCAATGCAAATTTTTTCCTTCATAGAACAAAGTGTTCATTGAAACACACAACCTTTATGGGTATCCTCTAGCCGAAGTGCCAAAATAGGAAGTGTCTTTTAAACAACAAAGCACCAGGCATGGCTTTGCTCTCAGAAGTGTCAGTATTTCCCTTTGCTTTCTCCCTTTTGGAACTGGACTATTTTGTAAATCCTTCAGATTACTGCGGATATGGCCTCAGGCTCTTGATCTACTCTGATACAATGACAGGTCATGCTGAAACGATGTCCACGCTACAGCTCGACCTGAGCTGCACCACTCGAGCGCCTCGGTGGACAGCTCGGCGTCAATCCAGACGCCTCCTTTCCTGCTGGATCTCCGAAGTAGCCCTCCCTCTCGGAGGGGTCTGTTCTAAGATGTGGTCTAGACTAGGAAATAAGGTGGGATGTTAGATAATCTCTTGAGGGCTCGGTGTAGGTGAGGAAACGTAGACTTCAGCGTGTTATTCTGCTAGCTGATTTGAAGCCTAAGTATCTGTATGGCAAGTTAGCATGTCTCAAGGACAGGTAGGCCACCTCTAAGCTAGACTTACCCCATGCTTTCTACTGCCATACTGGCAAATCTGAACTGGTGTCCTTATGAAGTGCCTCTTCTGCGGGCAGAGGTTACTGATCTCCTGGGCTTTCAAGCTGGAACTTTCACCAGTCTGATAATGTTGTGCACATGTAAGCACAGGTCTTGGGGAGAATACATTAATGAAGGTGGAAGGCTGGTCTTGGCTTAATTATTGAGCAAAGTCAGGTAATGGAAAGTGGAATGCATAAAGCAGAGATGAGCAAAGTCTTTGGTTCTAAAATGCAAAAATGGGGTCCTTGTGTGCAAGCTGTAAGTTTGTGACGACTGTTTGGAAGGTGGCCCTCATCATTAAGAGGGGATGGTTGTTAATAACAAGAGCAAGCACCTTGTGTGAGCGCAGTGCTTGGCTCTGCGTTGCCAGCGCTTGGTGTGCTGGGGTTACAAGGGAGGATGAATCCAGCTGTGTGCAGGAAGGGAGCTAAAACTCTTTTATTAGCAAAACCCCTGGTCCCCTTCCCTTGGCATCACGCTGTGCAACACCACAAACTGTACGAGAGTGCTCTCGTTGCTGTGAGCCTTGAAGGGAAAAGCAGCTCGCCATCTCTGTGTGAGGCAGAAATGAGGGGCTTCCAAAAAGAGCAGGAAAGGAACAGGCGCGTGGCATCTGGGCATTGAGTAGCTCTCCTGCACCCACTAGGGCAGAACATCCCCCTCCTCCTGGGCGTGCTGGGTTCGGGCGAGCGACGTGGTCCGTTCCCTTCCCACTAGTTCAGCGAGCTGTCACTCTGTATTTTGCCGAGTGTATTGGGGGGTGGGGTGGGTGGAAATCTGGAATAAACGTATTTCTTCAGCTTTCTCGTGTAGTTTGAACTAAACTTCCTAATAAAGCAATTGTTATTTTTCTACTCTGATTCTCAATTTGTAAGTGCTGTTCCTCTTGTTGCGATACCTAGCCCTCCTCTTCTTCCACAGCAGCCTTAGCACGAGGTTTATTTTCTCCCTCGCCCAGCCCTGAAGGGGGCTAGATGTGATCCAAGGGCAGGGCCTGAGGACGACTGTGCTGCCTTTCCATCGCTGGAGGGGCAAGAGGGCTGCCAGGTAGGTGCGAGCAGCAACAGCCCTCGTTCGGAGGAGCTTTGCCAGGGCAGAAAGCGGCACTTTTGGAACAAAACCCTGGACACGAAGGAAGGTGCGAAGGAAGGTGCGTACTGCTGCGCGCGGGCAGCCGAGGGGCCTCAGGAAGGGGCAGGACCCACTGGTCACCCAACGCGGGGCTGCGCCGCCGGCGCCTTGCCAGGTCTGTGACCCTCCCCGGGGCCTTCCGCCGGGGGGGCCGGGCCGAGCCGGGCCCCGAGCCCTCGGCTGCCCGCGGCGGGGCCCCGGGCTGGGCGGGTGGGGCAGACCAGGCCGCTGCCGCTTCCTGGTTACCGGCCGTGCCCGGAAGCGGGCGCGGTCTCCAGGAAGTGACGGCAGCGCGGCGGGCGGGGGCGGGCCCCGGTGATGGCGGAAGCGGAGGCCAAGATGAAGCAGTTCAATGGCGGCGGCGGGGCCGGGCTGGATGCCGAGCGCGGCCGGTTCCCCTTCTGCGTGGTGTGGACCCCCATCCCCGTGCTCACGTGAGTCCGCGCCCGCCGGGGGCCGCCTGCTGCTCCCGGGGCCCGGCCCGCACCGGGGTGACCGGGCCCTCGGCCCCCTCTGAGGTGGGCAGGGCCCTTGGCCTGCTTAAGAGCACCGGGGTGCCCGGCCCGCTTTGGGGCAGGCGGGGTGCTCAGCCCGCGCGAGGGGAGCGGGGTGCCCGGCCCAGGCTGCCTGGGGGCTGGCAGAGGAATCTGCCTTCGTTGTTGGGGCAGGGCTCTCGTCTCCCCGCAGCAAGGGTGTGTACAGGGAGAGTCCTGTGATCAGCAGGCTTCTCCCCACAGGAGTAAAGGGGATCGGTGGAATGTGGGAAGTCTTTCATGTTCCTGGAGCTGAGGTTTTGCTGCAGGGACTTTAGACCACCTTATGCCTTCGGCAGAGCCACTTTGCTTCCCTTGTAACGAGCTATAAGTTAATTTGCCTTCCTAGTCCTGTCAGCCAAGTGTAAGCAGGCTCCAAGGAGGACTTCTGAGTTTCTCTCTGTTCGTGGGAAAATGAAAAGCTATAAAATCTGGCTCTGAAGGTATTGTGAGAACAAAAAGTTATTTGTTTTTATGCTTTCCTCTTGCCCTCCAGTTAAAGTCAGGTGATAATGTTTGCTGAGCCAGAGCCTGAAAGAGAAGTAGAAGACGCGGTATGGTCTGTGCCAGGATTGGGAATGGCACTGTAACTCTTTTTTTAATGAGGAAAAGCTTGCAACTTCCACGTTACTGTCACATACAGCTGTAAAACAGCTTTGATTTCCACCTCTCTTCTTTTTTGATTGTTAATTTCTATCTTAGTCTTCTCCTGCAAGATTTTTCAAAGCTTTTAGCTTTCTTATCTTCTACTGAGGCTGATGAAGAGCGTTGTCCTGCTGCTAAAGTTACTGGGCATCGCTATTTGTTTGCGGGTTCATTCCCCATCAAACAGTGGCATCTTCCTGTTGATGTTGTTCTGCAGCTGCAAACTCAGTGTTGTTATTTGGCGAAATCTCTTGCTAAATTGCGTAATAGCTCTGACATTTCCTGTGGCTCTTGGATTTGGAGGCTTGAAAACTAGTCAGCGTTCAGAGGAGGTAAAGAAAGGGGAGGCGGGGGAAGAAATGTCTAGACCTTCAAGTGTAGCAAGGCTCTGACAACACTTATCAGACAGAAAGTGTAGCTGAATATAGAAGCCACTTTGCACGGATAGTAAAACTGGCTGCTTTGCATTGCACCAGACAGTGAAACGCGAACGGTAAGTGAGGCAAACGCAGAAAACTAATCAAACTTTGCAGAGTCCTTTCTCTCTTGTAGGGTTACGTTACTAGCAGAAGTTGTATGCTGTTTATAACCTTAGCTGTGCTTCTGAATGCGTATGCTTTGTCTTCCCTTGTAATGTGCAAGCACTTCAGTCCCTCTTCATTTCATTTCACAGCTTTAGGATCTCTTAATTGGGCTGTGGCTGGTGAATCTGTTTCTGTTTAGCTCTGCTGTAATCTCATCTGAAATGCTGAAACATCTGTTGCTGTGCACAATCCCTTAGGGAGAAAGGAGTGAGAAACTGGAGAGAGGTCAGCAAACCTGAGAGTGCAGGAGGATGTGGGAGAGAGCCTGAAATATTTACTTCTCGGTGCTGATGGGAGGGGGTGGAATATTGCTTTGCTGCTTGCTGGGGCTGTAAATACCGAGGGAGGAGGAGGAGGAGGCCTTTGAAACAAAGGGATCATTTAGGTTAGGTAATGCTTTTCTCAGGGCCAGGAGCCCCATTTTCTGTCTGGGATGCTTAAAATCTAGTCTGCAGTGAAAAGATGCAGTCTGGATGGGAATGTAGGTAAGATTGCTTCATTTTTCAGTCACTGAAGTGCAAAGTCTAGTTTTATCTCAAGACAATTTCTTCTAAATCAAACATTTTACTTGAAAACACGAATGGGTTTGCCCTGGGAGACAGCAGCTTGCCCTTCCCTGGCCAAGGATGCTGTGTAGTGCAGGCCTTTGGACCACTTGCTCTCTCCACACCTGCAATCCCTCACGGTAAAGATGTGGAGTGTGACTGCCCCACAGATAAGCTGACTCTAGGTCTGTTTATCAGGAGAAGTGTAAGTCTGGGTATCACCTATGTATTTTTCCCTTGCTTGTGCCTCTTCTGTGTCTTTACTGGTCTTTGCCTGGCTTTGGCTCACCAGCTTTTGTCTCTGCCCAGCTGTATATAACTTGTTAACCGTGCCTGTCTGTTCCACGCTACGCAGTTCATTGTACAGCCGCTCCAGCAGTCTCCTGCCAGCATGTTGCACGTACTCGGTGTGATCAGGGGGCAAATATCTCAGCCTGACGGTTCACTTGTTACCTCGGTAGATGGCTCTTCCCAATCATTGGCCACATGGGTATCTGCACCTCGGCTGGAGTCATTCGGGACTTTGCGGGGCCGTACTACGTCTCGGTAAGTAGATGATGGTTCTGGGTAGTTGAGCAGGAATCTCTGCTTGGTCTGGTTTCACCTTCGTGGAGGACTTGTGAGCTATCCCCTGTTTTTTGCAGCTCAGAGTTCTGCAAAATAATGACTTTAGACATTTCTGAAGATCATGCCATCTCTCTGTGGATTTTTGTCCAGTGCAGATCATCTGGGTGGTGTGATAAGTAGTAGCTGGTTTGGTTTGGAGAGCAGGAGGGAAAGAATCTTGTAGTCTGTGCTCTAGATGGGGAACTTTGGACCTAAATTCTTGTACAGTAGTCTAATCCTGAGTAACAGGAACTGCCTTCTAACTTCCTCAGCATGCCTGCTATTATCATGCTGCTTAGTAGCAGGTATGTGATAGTCTTGTAAACTGCTCTGTAGTTTGGTGGATTTTGAAAGTAAGGGAGTTTAAAGTCAGAGTAATTCATACCCTAGCAAAGCAGGACACTTACAACTTTGAGTTAATAATCTCTTAACAGTAAAGAAAGAGGGGAACAAGGCGCCTATGCCATATAGCTAGGCTATCTCTTAGTGTATATAGTATAAATGTATTCAGGCCTAGAAAAGGAGTCTGATAACAGTCGAAATCTAAATCCAGACACTCAAATAAGATGGGTGTCTTGAGACTGCTGAGGCACTGTGACAGTTTTATCACTAAACAACCACAGACTGCGAGGCCTTCCAGTGAGAGGCATGTCATGAATATTGTGCAGGATTACTCTCTTGAGACACTTTTCTTTCTTTTTGTAGGAAGACAACATGGCATTTGGGAAGCCAGTGAAGTAAGTGCTCTTGTTACTTTTTATTAAACTAACCAACTGACCTGCAAATGTCCTTTAATTCATGGAGACAGGCACACTACAATATTGCTTTTCTTCTTGGTGGTCAGATGCCCTAATTTGAATGGATGGCTACTGTGTCTGTGCTTTTCAATAAACCACATTCAATTTAATCTTTTTAGAAGCATGACAGCTATGTAGCTATATTAATAACTATAGCTGTATGGAGCCTTTATGTTTTTAAAAAAGGATTAAAACACTTTAGTGTTAGCAACAAATGCTCCAAGTAAATAACGCTTGTGGTGTGCTATGCTATGGTAATCAACTGTCATCACTCACATCTTGTTAATGTTTTTCTAGGGAGGGATGAGAGGGGAGATTCCCGAGTTTCGTGTATTTGTCAGATCAAGTATATATTTTGAATGGCCTGAAGGTTTCCTGTCAGAGGAGAATAGTAGTTAAGACTTTGGTCTGTGCCCCTGGGGTCTGCAGTTTGTCTGGGGTGCTGTAGGCCTGAGGGTGCTGAGCATTAGCTTCTGCTGCCCTCTACAGCATACGCTTGTCTTGAGCAGCGTGGTTCCTCGGACTCCAGAGGTAGCGGATTTCTCCCAAATCCTCTTGTTTTAAGCGGCTTCTTGCTGGAAAGAGAAAGAAGTTGTAAAGGAGCAACAATAAATGAAGGGATCTGTTCTCCTCCTTTCAGGTACTGGAAACTGGATCCCAGTAAAGTGTACTCCACCAGTCCCAATGCTTGGGACACAGCCGTGCACGATGCCTCAGAGGAGTACAAGCATCGAATGGTACGGCTCTGATGTCCTCTCTGTGTATGGACCAGCGTCTCCACAACGTCTGGGTCCTTGTGGTGTGACCTGGACCTGTTGGTCTGCACCAGGACAGTGCCCCAAAGTGGGGAGCCTCGGGGACGGCATTTCTAATGCTGTGCCTCTTTTTCTGTTTCAGCACAACCTTTGCTGTGATAACTGCCATTCTCATGTGGCTCTGGCCTTAAACTTGATGAGATATGATAACAGCACCTCCTGGAACATGGTCAAACTCTGCTTCTTCTCACTGCTGTATGGGAAATATGTAAGGTGAGCTGAGGGCCAGGCTAGATTCAGCAGGCAAACAGCCTCTTTTTTTTTTTTTTCCCTCCCTTCTTCCTAGCCCTGCAAAAAGCTTCACCCTGTCCTGTGGAGAAGGGAGAAGCATCTCTTCCCCACAGCACGCAGATCTGTTGTGTTGTGGGGGAGCTGTACGTTGGTGGCAGATGGTGCTATTGCTGTCTGATGCTTGTTCCTAACAAAAGAGTCAATGATGTTTGCTGGGTTGCACCGGATACCGCTCCTGAAATACTATATCTAACAACTCCTTTAGGGTGCCTGGAATTTGGGGAATGCCAGCTAAATCAAACTCTCCCTCTTTCGAGTCTTTTGGCTGGGTTAGGTCAGAACACAGGGTCACAGAATGGCTTGTCTCTGAGGATTACTGGTCTCTCTTCTCTCTCAAATCTTGTTTATGTTAAAACTAGTCATGGGTTTTGTCAGAGCTTCCCACTTGAGTGGAGAGGAAAATCTTGAGATTTCCTTACCAGAAAGGGAACTTAATTTCAATTCCTTGGGCCTGGAGAGGAGGCTCTGTGAGGACAGCCCTGCATAAAGCTTTCCCATTGCTCCCTTTCTGTTGGGTTGTGCCCCATTCCAGAAGAGCTTCTCTACCAGCTTTTAGTCAAGTGCAGTCCCTGCTGTCTTGGGTAAATGCACCACAAGTCTGAATAGTGAGGCCTACTCTAATGGTGTTTCGTTGTTTGTGATCACCACTCCTGTCTGTGTACATACCAAAAATGCTAAAGTTTAACCTGGATTTGAGTTGGAAGGAGATTCCAGGCCTGTTGGTCATGATGTAGCTATTCCTGGACCATTAGTTTTAATTTTTAACCCAGACTGAACCTCCAGGACATGATATATGGCAGTGCCAGCAACAGATAAAGAAAGTCAGAAGGGCACTATGTGTCCCAGCAGTTTCTCCAGTTGTCCTCACGTTTTCTCTCCCTCTTGTCCTTTTCTACTTGTTTCTTAAGTTTTAACCCTCTCCCGCTTTTTTTTTTTTTTTTTTTTTTTTTTT
>PTFA01000044.1:4569726-4590868 GCA_003342895.1 Casuarius casuarius
GCACCCCTCGCCATGCTGGCAGCAGCAGGGTTGGGGTGCTTGTTTGCATCCTCACCAGGGCCCCGCTGTCTCCGCGGGGGCCGCAGGAGCGCGGGGGCACGGCCGCAGCTTTATTTGGGTGCCCGGCGTGTTCCGGGAGGGGGAGCACCCCCGCGCCCGGCCCCCGCGCGCACCGCGAGTAAACAGGATACGGAGCCGGCCCCGAGGCCGCGGCGGCGGCGAGGCAGCGGCGGGGGCCAGCGGCGCCTCGGGGGGACCCTCGGGCTCCGGGCGCCCCGGGGATGCTCCCGTCCCGGCGGGCGCGCGGTGGCACCGCTGGTGGCAGCAGGGTGGCTTCGTGCCCCGGGGCTCGGGGTGGCCCCAGCGATCCTGCCCCGCTGCCGCTGCAATTTCCTGCCCCGCTCTCCGGCACGCGAGGCTCTTTCCCAACGCCGGCACCGGTGAGGCAACGCCGGGCGATGGGGCAAGAGCCCTGCGCTGACCGCTGCCATTTCTCCACCCCGGAGGCTGTGATGAGTTGAGTAAGGTCTCAGCCTGCTCTGCCACCAGCACCCATCGCCAGGGCGAAGGCGGTGGGTGGGTGGCCCGTCCCCGTGCCGCGGCACCCCGCCGAAACACGACTCCCCGCGGGACAACGGCCTCCTGCCAGGGCCGCGCTAGCAGGGGCAGAACCAGCCCTGAGCAAACACCCTGTGCAAACACGGGCCCTGGGCAGGTTTCCGGCAGCGCCCGGCTGGCGGGGCCCCCCCCCCCCGGGAAGGGCTGGCCTTGGTGCGGCACTGCGCGCGGGGGCACCGCGGCTCACCGGCACCTCTGCCTGCACGAAGGGTGCTGCTGGCTCTGTCCCCCCCCGCCCTGCGGTTTGTCCCCTCTGCTCGGGGGGGGGGGGGGGTTGCAGCAGGCGCTGAGCCCCACTCTGTCCATTTGCAGGGGGTCAGGATGGTGCACGAGTCCCACCCCGCGGCGTCTCTGCCCGGCCGGGACCGCTGCTGAGCCGCGCCGGGGCCGTGCGCCCGGCATGCCGAGCGCTGCCCCCACCCTGCCACCCCCAGCAGCCCCCCGCGCCGCGGCGGCCACCTAGGCCCCCCCGAGCATCCCGCCCGCCATGGCGCTGGAGCCGGAGGTGGAGGCGCTGCTGGACCTCAGCTTCCTGACGGAGGAGGAGCGGCGGGCCATCGCCGAGGTGCTGCGCAGGGACACGCAGCTCCGCCGGCGCGAGGAGGGACGCGTCAGGTGAGGCTGCTCCAGGCCGGGTGACATCCCGCGGGGGTGACACCGGCGGCGGGACCTGACCGGGGGCAAATCCCAGGGGGCATCACCGCCACCCGCCCGTGCACTCTGGGAAGGGCTGGCTAAGATGGGGACGGTGGCCTGGGGTCCCCGGGATGCTCTGCGTGCACGCGGGGGCGAGGGCGGACGGGTGCCCCCCGCGCGCCGTGGCCGCCACCGCTGTCCTCGTGCCACCAGCAAGCTCCGCAAGTCGGTCTCGGACCCGGCGCGGCTCAAGAGCCTCACGGGCGACTGGTTCTGCGACGTCCGCGCCCAGCGCCACCGGCACCCGCTGGGCTCCGACCTCGTCCGCGCCTCCATCCGCCGCAGGAGGCGACCGCGGGGTAGGCGAGGGCTGGGGGCGGCGCGGGGGGGGCACCGGGGTGCAGCCGCTGAGGTCCCCCCCCCCGTGTCCTGCAGCGGGGGAAAAGGAGCGCGGCCCCGGCCCAGGGGAGCTGGAGGCGATCGGGGAGCCCTCAGCGGAGGAGCAGGAGGACAAGGACAGCGCGGCGGAGCCGGAGGAGGGGTGAGGGCGGCTGTGGGGCCCCGGCGTGCCCGGACGCGGTGCTGCCCCGGCATCCTTGCTTTGGCCCGTTAGCATTGCTCTGAGCATCTAACTTTCTCTTCTTGCAGCCCCTCGAAGGATGAGGCCCTGGTGGCCACACAGGCCCAGGTGGGTGCCCGGTGCGGGAGGTGGTGCCCAGGTACCCGACGCCCCGGTGATGGGCTCGCTGGGCAGGGCAGCACCCTGGGGATGCAGCTGGGGCCCTGAGTGGGGAGGGAGCCGTGGTGGCAGCCCAGGTGGCTGCTGCCACGTTGCAGAGAGCCCGGCGCCGTGGGGGAGGTGGCGGGACGCGTCCTGCCGTCACCCCCCCATCGCCGGTGACGCAGCGGGGACAGCCCGAGTCCGGCCGCAGGGCTGGGGCTGAGCCGGGCGCTTGGGGCTCCCCTTCCCAGCCCGTCTTCCCCGCCGAACAGCCCGGCAGCGCCTGCCCCACGGCCCCGGCGCTGGAGAGCACGCCGGCGGCACAGGCTGACGGCCCGTCGAGGGAGCAGGACGTCCCGCTCCCGCCAGGTAACCGTGCTGGGGGGCCGCTGCGGGCCGCATCCAGCGCCCTTCGGTGCTGCGGAGGGGGGATAGCAGGAGGCGCAGGGAAAAAGCCCCCCTCCTGCCACATCCATGCTGTCCTGCCCCAAAAACACCCCCTGTGACATTGTGCCCACGCAGGCGACCGAGTGCCTGGGAACCCCTTCGACACGTCCAGCGCGGAGGAAGAGGAGGAAGAGCCCGACGGCGTGCCCAGCGCCCCCGACGCCGGGCAGGTGGGACGGCGGGGCCACAGCGGCACGGGTGCTTCTCCGCGGCTGCATCGTGCCCCAGCGCCGGGCACTCGCCGGGAGCCCCCAGGAGCCTCCCTGGGCTTCGGGAGGGGTCCAACCCCCCCGTGGCTCAAGGCCCCTTGGCTTTGCGGTTGCAGGCGCTGGGGACCCCGCAGCCCGGGCAGGCGTCCCTGGACCGGGCGTCCCCGCACAACGGCCACGCGCCGCCGAGCAGCCTGCTGACGGCCAGCTCCTCCGTGTCCAGCCTCAGCTCCTCCACGGTATGGGGCTGAGGGGGGGGACACCGCGCTGCCGGGGGGGGTCCCAGCCCCTCGCTGACCCCCCCACCACTGCCCCGCAGCTCAGCGGCAGCCTGATGAGCCTGTACAGCGACGGCGAGCTGGGCGGGGTGGCCGTGCGGGGCTGCGTCCAGTTCGCCCTGCGCTACGACCCGGCCCGGGAGGAGCTGCACGTCCACGTGCTGCGGTGCCGCGAGCTGGCCGAGGCCAAGAAGCAGCGCTCGGACCCGTGAGTGCCCCCGCCCCGCGCCCCGGCGTCCCCACGGGTGGTTCTCCCCCTTCCAGCCCTGCGGTGATGCCCGGGTGATGCCCTCGGCGGTACCCGGTTGCTGGCTCCCTTTGCACCCCCTTCGCCCCGTTTTTTGGCTCCAGGTACATCAAGACCTACCTGCTCCCCGACAAGTCGAACCGCAGCAAGCGCAAGACCACGGTGCGCAAGCGGAGCCTGGACCCCGTCTTCAACGAGACCCTCAAGGTTTCCGGCCTCCTCCGGGGTGGGGGGACCTCCTGGGAAAGGGGGGGGCGGGGGAGCCCACGGTGGGGACGGCACCCCCGCGCCCTCACCATGTCCCTGTCCCCTCCCCGGGCAGTACAAGCTGGAGAAGACAGACCTGCAGGGCCGGACCCTGAACCTGTCGGTGTGGCACCACGACAGCCTGGGCAGGAACCTCTTCCTGGGCGAGGTGGAGATCGCGCTGGGCGCCTGGGACTGGGCCAACACGCGGCCCGAGTGGTTCAACCTCCAGCCCCGGGTGAGCAACCGAGGCCCGGCCCCCCAGCTGCTCCCGGCCCCCCCATCCAGCCCCCCCAGCCCCCATAACCATCTCCTCTGCGCTCGCAGACGCCCATCTGCCCCGATGATCTCGCCAGCCGGGGCAACCTCAACTTGGCGCTGAAGTTCATCCCTGCTGGCTCTGAAGGTGAGACGGGGCCGGGGGCACCTGCGTTGGAAGGGGGGGGCGAGGGGGGGCACACGCCCTGCCTGACCCTGCTTTCTCCCGCAGGCGCGGGGCTGCCGCCCACGGGCGAGCTGCACATCTGGGTGAAGGATGCTCAGAGCCTCGTGCCCCCGCACCGCGGCACCGTGGACGCCTTCGTGCAGTGGTAAGCGGGTAAGGTGGGGGGGGGGCTGGCGACGCGGGGGGGCCCGGCCTGGGCTCAGCCCCCTCTCGCCCCAGCTACGTGCTGCCTGACGACAGCAAGGCGAGCCGCCAGAAGACGCGGGTGGTGAAGCGGAGCCTGAACCCCCTCTTCAACCACACCATGGTGTACGACGGCTTCCAGGGCAAGGACCTGGCGGAGGCCTGCGCCGAGTTCACCCTCTGGCACCGCGACGCCTTCTCCAAGCGCCAGCTGGGCGGCATCCGGCTCAGCCTGGGCACCGGTGAGGGGCCGCACCGCGGGGAGGGGGCTGCCACCGCCGCCGGGCACCCCGGGGTGACGCCGCTGCCTCTCCGCAGGGAGCAGCTACGGGCTGCCCGTGGCCTGGATGGACTCGACGGCGGAGGAGCGCGGCGTCTGGGGGCAGCTGCTGCGGCAGCCCGGCCGCTGGGTCGAAGCGCTGCTGCCCCTGCGGACCGACCTCGCGCCCCGGGCGTAGCGGGACTGCGGCACCCCGGGAGCGAGCCGAGGCCCGAGCAGCGCTGCGGGGCAGAGCGGGGGTCCGCGCCCCCCTCCCTTTCTGCTGCAATGAAGGGGCACCCCAAGGCACGGCTGGCGGCTCTTTATTCCTCGGGGCGTCGTGCCCCGGCTTCTCCCTCCGGTGCGCGGCTGCGTCCTGCTGCTCCCGGCGGGCAGCAGCAATGTCCGGCAGCCCCGGTGCTCCGGGGGGACGCGTGGAGGTGGCTGGGTCCCCGGCGTGGCCCCGCGCTCACTCCGCTTCCCGCTGGGCGAGGGTGCGGCGATGCTCCAGGATGGCTGCCCACAGGCGGCACGCCGCCCCGCGCCTGCCGGGGACACAGCGGGCTGGGCGCGGGGTCGGGGACGGGGACGGGGCCGAGCTGCGGCCCCCGCTTTCCCCCCGCGGAGCTGAGCCCGCGGCGGCCGAGCTGCCCCGGCGGGCGGTACCTGATGCCGGTGTAGAAGAGGTCGTCGCGGGTGGCGCAGCCCAGCAGGTCCCGCAGGGTGAAGCCGTGCTGCAGCAGCTGCAAGAGACGGGCAGGGAGCACGGGGCGGGGTGCCGGCGGCGTGGGCACGGGGCAGCACCCGGCCCCCCCACGCCAGCACCCGGTGCACGCGCCGAGGGGCCGTGGGTCCTACCGTGTCCGTGGTGGCCTGGTCTGCGCCGTGCTGCTGCAGCCACTCGACGAGGAGGGGGTCTGCCTGCCCCTGGGGGGGCTCAGCTGTGGCGGGGGGGTGAGCAATGCTGCCTGCTCCTCCCCGGTTCCCGGGGGCTGCCCCTATGGCAGCCTCCCCCACGTCCCCTTGGGGCTGGCCCGAGGTCGGGGCATCCTCCTGCACGAGGCGAAGCGCCCGCTGCACCAGCCTCTGCCACTCCTGCTCCTTCGCGGCCAGCTCCCGCAGCAGCCTGGGGGCAGAGCGGGGGCACGGACTGGCACCCACGGGTGCCCGGGGGCCGGGCGGCTCCAGGAGCGAGGACCGGGGGAACCCTACCTGCCCGTCTCCATGCGGAGGTGGCAGAGCTGTGCCACCAGCGGGGAGGGACCCAGCAGCGAGGACACGGCGCTCGTCTGGGTGCTGGAGCTGGTGTCCAGCCCCAAGCTGGGGCTGTCCCGCCGGGAACGGCTCCTGGGCCCGGCCGGTCTCGGTGGCACGGGGTCGTCCTCGTCACTCGTGTCCTTGGCGCCATCTCCCCCCAGCCAGCTGGCCTTCACTCCCAGGTCTGCAGGGGCAGAGAGCCCAAAAGCATTGGCCCCCAGGGCAACAGGGACATAAGGGGAGCTGGGCCAGGCCAGGGCTGCCCTGGTGCCAGCTGGGGGCATTTGAACCCCTTCATCCCTTCCCCAGCACCCTAAATTGCTTGCCATCCCAAGCCAGGGGTGGCCACCCTCTTCCTCCATCCACCCGGCCGCGGTGCGTGCCAGCCGTCCCCCAGCGCCACCCACCTCGCACGAGCACCGTGAAGGTCGCCTGCACTGCCCGGCTAATGGCATCGTCCAGCGCAAACATCCAGTGGGGTTTGATGTGATGCCGGCGCAGGACCTGTTTCACCTAGGAGGGGCAGAGGCCAGGGCATGGCCAGGGTACCACCAGCACCAGGGCATTGCCATGCAGGACATCTCCGTGCCGGGTGTCACCAGCACTGGGGCACCGCGAGCTCCAGGGCATCACTGGCACCGGAGCATCGCGGTCCCTGGGCATCGCGGTCCCCGGGCATCGCCAGCGCGGCCCCCCGCCGCGCCGCCCCGGGCGCTCACCGCTGCCTGGAAGTTAAAGAGGGGAGCGTGGAGGTGCCGGAGGCTCAGCCCGTCCACCCGCAGCTGGGTCTGCAGCGCCAGGAGGTCGTGGCGCAGCCGGTGCTGGCTGGGGCACTGGATGTAGCTCCGCAGGCAGCTCAGCAGCTGGGCGATGTGCTCCGATCCCAGCCGCGGGCCCTCGGCGCTCTGGGCGGGCAGGAGGGAGGCTCAGGGCATGCTCCCCTCCTTCCCCGTCCCACGGTGCCCGCCGCGAGCTGCGGGGGCCTTTTCCGCCCGGCAGACCCCGCCGGCACCCGGCGCCCACCTGGCTCTCCTCCAAGGCGGCCGCGATGCCGGGCGCCTCGTCGGTGAGGACGTGGTGCAGCGTGGCCCGGCGCTTGCTGTCCTTGCGGAGGAGGAAGAGGTCCCCGCTCTCCTCGGGGGAGGACGAGCGCAGGCTGAAGTCGGAGCCGGCCGAGTCCTGGGGAGCCCTGGCGGGAGGGGGCAGAGCTGGCGCTGCCCCACGGCCTCGGGCGTTCAGGAGCGCAGCCCGGGGACGGCATGGCATCGCCTTCCAGATACCGCGGCAGCGAAGAAGGGCCCCGCTGACACCCCGCTACCCAGTCTGGGCTGGGGGGACGGGGGACAAACCCTCCAGGTGACCTGGCTTTTCCTATAACCCCTGGTGGCAGCACTGGGGTCACTGGGGGACCAAACCAGCAGGCGCTGGGTATGGCAGAGGGCACTGGGTGCCCCACTGCATCACGAGCTCCCCGGCCCGTAACGGGGAGGGATGTAACGGGGAGGCTGCCCCATGCCCACGGAGACGCCCGTGGGGGCATCGTGGGATGCAGTGCTGGGAAGTGGCAGGGGGCTTTGGGGGAGGCAGCGGGGACGGGGACAGAAAGCCAGCCCCCGCTCCGGGGTCCCTCTGTCACCCCCGGGCGCAGGGATGCCCTACCCCAAATAGCTGCGGCTGGAGGCTGTGTCGCTGGAGCTGCGCGGGAGCGGGGGGCTGCCCGCTGTGCCCACCGCCCGGGTGCCCTGCGCGGCCGAGGGACATCCCTGCGTCCCCTCTGTGCCCTCCGGGTCCCCACCCGGGTGCCCAGAGTGGGGCGAATCGCCTGCCAGGGAGACGATGGAGATGCAGACGGTTACTTAGCAGCTGGCGCCAGGCAGCTCCCATCCTGTCGGCGCTCAGCACCCCCAGCCTCACCCGCCGCCCCGTGCGGGCTGTCCCCCGCCGTGGCCACCGCCTGGCTCCTGGTCCTCCTGGCGCTGGCGGGGGCAAGGAAAGGCTCCTGCAGCAACGCGGCCGCCGTTGCCCGCTTGGCCGGGTCGGCCTCAAAACAGCGGAGGATGAAAGTCTTGGCCTTGTCCGACATGGACTCGGGCACCTCGGGGTGCATCTTAAACATGCCCACCTGGAGGAGAGGCGCGGGGGGGCTGCAAAGGGACCGGCCCTGCAGGGATGGGGCAGCCACCCGTCCCCAGCCCCACGGGTACCTTGAACATCGCGGCCTGGGGGCTGCCCAGCTCATAGAAAGGGGGTTTGCCCGTGGCCATCTCGATGATGGTGCAACCCAGGGACCAGATATCTGCCGGCTTCCCATAGCCCCACGGCCCTTGGTCGATGATTTCCGGGGCCATGTACTGCAGGGTGCCTGGGGAGAAGACGGGGGGGGTCAAGGAGCCAGCACCCATCACCCAACCACTCCTCTACTCCGTGTGCAGTGGAAGGACGCGGACCCCAGCACCACCTTGTCCTCAGCATCCTCCCTTTCTCCTGCCCCCACGACGGGGGAACCGGCCCCAGGATGCCCTTACCCGCGAAGGTCTCGGCGCTGGGGCTGATGCCCGCCAACCGCTTGGAGGTGCCAAAGTCGGAGATCTTCAGCACCCCGCTGTACGTGTTGATGAGGACGTTGTCTCCCTCGGAAGAGCACCCCAAAATACACCAGCAGGCCAAGCCAAAGAGCCCCCAGGGCTCCAACAGCCAGGGCCGCTGTGCGTCGCCCCCGGCGCAGGCTGCCAGGGGACGGCCACCCTGCCACCCCGCTCACCTTGATGTCTCGGTGCACGATGTGGTTATCGTGGAGGTAGCTCAGCCCGTCGAGGATCTGGCGGGTGTAGAAGACGATGGTGGGTTCGTTGTCTTTCAGGGGGCCCCACTTGGAGCGCAGCAGGGATGAGAGGCTCCCTGGAGAGGGGACAGGGGGGACCACAGGCCATGTCAGGCCACTGCCCCACGCTGCAGCCACCTTCCTTTGTCTGGGGCATGTGGAGCAGGGCAACCCCCCCACGATGCCCCAAGCCCCCCCTGCCCGGCTGTCCCCGGTCCCCGGGGCTGGGCAGGCGGTGCCCCGGTGCTGCCCACCTCCCGGCACCTCCTCCATGAAGATCTTGATGAAGCCGCCCTGGCTGACGGAGCCCAGGTATTGCACGATGTTCCTGTGCCGCAGGTGCTTGTGCAAGGCGATCTCCTCGTGCAAGGGCTGCGAGTACCTGCGCGGCGGGCACAGCGCGGTGACAGGGGACCCTGGGTGCCCCGGGACCCCCGGGCACGGCGCTGCGGGCACCTACCGGCTGTCGCGCTCCGGGATCTCCTTGATGGCGATGCGCACTTGGTTGCTGAGACAGCGCCCGGCGTAGACGACCCCGTACGTCCCCCGGCCCAGCACCACCCGCTCGCCCGTCTCCGAGTACTCGTAGCTGTACTGCGGGGCAAGGCACGTGGCGAGAGCCCGGGGCACCGGCGCCCCGCGCCGCCCGGCCCTGCCCGGCCGCCCGGCTCACCTCCAGGACGGGCTGCGTGGGACTGGGCACCTCCTCGCCGCCCGCCGCCTGCTCCGCGAGGAAGGACTGGACCAGGTCGCAGAACCTGCCCGGGGGAGGACAGCGGGTCCTGAGCGCCGGGGCACCGCTCCCCGTCCCAGCCTGCCCCCCGCCAGCCCGCCAGCGGCGCAAGGGGGGCCTGTGCCACCCCGCTCCATCCTTTCCCCCAGGGTTGGGGTCTCTAGGATCCTCCTCTCCCCAAATTAGCGGTGGGTTTGCGGGGGGAGCTGCATGCCCTCATCCCTCCCTGCCCGCCGGGGCGGTGCCGGGGGTCCCGCACGCCCCCTCGCCCCCCGCTCACCAGCGGCAGTGCTGCTGGGACGGGAAGTAAAGCTGGAAATCCTCCGCCGGGTGCATCACGTAGAGGAAGCAGCCCCGCTCGTCGCGCTTGCAGATGCTGGGGGGAAAGGAGCCCCCGCGGCATCAGCGAGGGGGGCTGAGACGCTGCCCCCGGCGTCCCCCCACTCGCCCTGCTGGGGAGGGGGGACAGGGGACACGGCACGGCCGGGCGATGTCGGCGCTCACCTGATGCCCCGGATGGCGGCAGCCGCGAAGGTCCAGCTCGACACCGCTGTCTGTGGGGAGGGCAGGGGGCAGGTGAGGAGGGGGCCGGCGGAGGGACCCCCGCCCCGGCCGGCCCCGGGTCCTACCTCGTCCGAGGGGCACACGAGGCTGAGCGTCACCGCCGGCTCCTCCGCGCCGCAATGCACGGCCACCTGCGCCGGCTGCAGGACCTTGCTGAGCGCCAGGACCAGGACCTGCGGCGGCGGCGAGGGGATGCGGCTCACCCCGCCGCCTGGCCCCCCCCCCGCCCGCGGGTCCCTAAAAACAGCCCGAGCCTGTGTCCCCCTCGCCCCGCTGCCCCTTCCTCCCTGCCGGCAGCCACAGCATCCCGCCGGGGCCGCCCGACTCCGCCGGTGCCTCCCAGATCCCACGAGAGCCCATCCCGAGCTCCGATCCCGGGCGCCGCCGGGAGCACGGCGCGGTCGGCCCGTACCGGGCAGCGCCGCGCGGGGACCACGGGCCGGCAGCCCTCGAGGAGGAAACCCAGCCAGAAGTCAGCCAGCTCCTGCTGGGCGGATTTCACCCGGGGGCTCCTCTGGAAGTGTTTGTAGAGCAGGAACGTCTCCATGACCGACACCAGGTACCTGCGGGGACGGCACGGTGGGAAAGGCGGCCCCACCGGCCCCTAAAATCCCCGCGGGGGAGCGGACAGCCCATCCCGGCGGGTCAGCATCCGCAGGGGACCGGCAGCGTGGGGACCGGGCCGGGAGCCCCGGCCGCTCACCAGCCCGGCGCGTTGAGCTTGTAGAGCTTCTCCGAAGCCTGGATGACTTTGCTCAGGTCGTTGGCCAAGATGCCGGCGCCGAGGCAAAAGCCCACGTCCCAGTAGTAGTGCAGCTTCTCCAGGCTGCCCTTGCGGCCCTGCAGGCAGCTCAGCTTCATGCCTGCACGCGGGGAGCAGGTTCCCCGTCACGCCGCGGGCACCGGGGCGCAGCCCCTCCCGGGATGCCGCCGCCAGCCTCCGCGGGGTCCCCGGCCCCGACCTCCCGGCTCGGAGGCACCTATTTGCCGGAGCTGCGCCGAGGTTTCGAAGCGGTGCCCGGCGGCCATGAGGAGGACGGCGGAGTTGATGCCCGAGTGAAGGCTCGGCTCCACGTCGAAGGCTTTGCTGTACCTGGGGCAGGCGGCGGTGCCGGGCGTCAGGCACGGCCGCTGCATCGCCCTGTCCCCACCCAGCTGAAACGTGACCGTCCCCAGCCCTGTGCCCCAGCCTCACCAGTAGAAAGCCCAGTCCCTCGTCTCGGTGTCGGCGAAGCCCGAGCTGATGAACATGTCCTTGTAGATGCGGCCGCACAGGCAGAAGAGGTCGGGCGCAGCCCCCTCCCGGCGCTCCACGGCGGGCAGCAGCACGGACAGGGCCTTCTCCCGGTCCCCGGGCCGGTTGCGCCTGCGCACGCGCGGCCGGCCTCAGCAAACGGCACCGCGAGGCCCCCCGGCCCCTCCGAGGGCGACCGTCCCCACCGGCCCCGGCTCGGCCGGAGCTGCACCCGTGGGGGACCCGACGCTCAGCCCGGCGCTCGGGGCCTCGCCGCCCGCTCACCGGTTCAGGGCGAAGGCGTAGTGGAAGCGGACGTTGGGCTGCTCGGCCACGTCGCAGGTCGGCAGCGCCTGCAGCGTCTCCACCAGCGCGACGATGGCATCGTAATCCTGCGGGACCAGGCGGGCGGAGCCGCCAAAAGCGACCGACCGGTGGCTTTCTGCCCCCGCTGCCTGCTCGGGGACGGCGAGCCGGTGCCCCGCGCGCCCCCGGCCGCCCCGCCGCCCCGCTCACCTGCACGTCGCGGTAGGACAGGAGGAGGTTGATGATGATGTCCAGGCTGAGCAGCTCCACGCTGTCCAGGCGCTGCTGGATGCGGGCCAGCTCCTGGCTGAGCTGCTCGCCCCGGTACAGCTCCCGGGCCCGGCGGATGTCGCGCCGGATCGTCTCCCGGAAATACCCGCTGGGGGGGGCAGAGACGCGGGGCCTGAGCACCCCGGTACCCGAGGCGGGGGCTGCTCACCCAGCAGCATCGTGCCCCGCCGCGAGGGAGCAAACGCCTTTTGCCCCGTCCCGGGGACGGCGGCGAGCGGCAGTACCAGGGGTTGGTGGGGATGCCCTCCAGCAGCTTGGCGAGGCGGCCCGCCAGCGGGGTGAAGAAGCCCTCCGTGTTGAAGCTGGGCTGGAAAAGCTCCGTCAGGCACTTCATGGTACCGGCGTCGCAGCAGACAACCTTGTTCTGGGGCGTCACCACGTAGGGGATGAAGGTGTAGCTGCCGCAGAGGTCCTGCGGGAGGGGAGAAGGCGTGAGCTGCTGTGCCAGCGGAGCAGAGAACTCCTCTGCTCATTTCATGAAACAGCTTCCTCTCGCCAAGCCCATGCAGAGCACGTTAACACATCCACCCCTGCTCTCTCTTCCATAATTCATCAGCAAGGAAAGTCTCACCAAATTTTCCCTGACTGCCATCATTATGCTCCAGAGTGAACAGCCTTGAACCTTTTAAAAACCAAGTGCCCTTCTCCAACACTGCTGGTCCCAGGCGCTCACTCTGAGTGAGTGAGGACCCCCCTGCTCAGTTTTGGGGGACAGCCACATGCAAAGCCCACCCTCCCGAAGCCACAGGCCCAGAGGCTCAATTCTCCCCCTAAGCCTCCCCCTTCCCACAGCACCGCAGCAGGGAGACGGCGCAAGGGAGAGGGAGAGGGACGTACCGAGTTCTTCTGGCAGATGTCCTCCTGCGGGGAGAGAGAGGGAGGAGGGGTTTAACGAGCTTTGTGGCCCGGCAAAAGAAATCAGCTGCTTTCAGACTCAGCATCGGAGTTACCTGGAAAACAGCCAGCTCCCGCCAGGGCCGCGCGGCCGAGCGGCCAGTCGCCCCGGCAGCGCGAGCGAGCGCCGTGCGCAGACCCCCCCCCCCACCCCCCTGGCAGGGCTGGAAACGCGGCCGGTTCCTCCTCCGAAGCGGCAACCGCAAAGGCACCTCCGCACGGGTGCCCCAGGGCTCCCCCCGCCCGGGACCCACGTGCAGCCGGCCCGGCGCTCGGGGACGATTTGGATGGGCTCCCACCCGCATTTTTTCCGAGCAGCAAAAAACCCTCCGGCCGGCCCCTTTCCCGTGAAGGGTTTCAGCTCCGAGGCATCGGCTTTTCCCAGGAAAAAAAGCGCCTGTCCCCAAATTCCTGGCCGATTCGGGCCGTGGGAGCGCTCTGTGCCCTGTGGCTGGGCGCCGGGTCCCCAGCCCGAGCTGTCCCTCTGCTCCTCGTCCCCCCGGGCCCAGGGGAGCCTCTGCCGAAGCTGGATGCGACCGTGGGAACTTGGCCCGGCTCGGGAGGACGCGGCTGCAAGGGAGGCGCCCGGCTGAGACGTCCGCGGGATCCCGCTACCTGCGGCGGGCCGGCGCGGAGCTGGGCCAGGACAGGGACGCGGGCGCTCCGGCTGCTCCGGCGCGGCTCTTTGGGCTGCTCGGGCCCCGCGGCGCCGGGCCCCGCTCACCTGGAGGCCCTGCAGGCTGGGCAGGTCGGCGTGGCAGCACAGCAGCACGTTGTTGGTCATGCTGGAGCTCTCGCGGACGCCCAGGTGGTAGAAGAGCGAGGGCTGGCAGATGGAGTCGCTCATCTCCACCACGGCCACGTCTGCGGGCAGGACGGCGGTGACGCTGGCGGGCTGCGGGGGCCCCACGGCCCGCGCCCCCCATCCCGGCAAGGCGCCGCGGGCAACCAGCCCGGCCTGCACCCCCTTGCCAAGCACAGCAGGCAGCGGCTGGGGAAACTGAGGCACGGCGCCCAGGCCCTCGCGCGACCCAGCTGAGATCTGCTGCAGGGGGGAGCCCAGGCATCCCACGACCTTCGGTCGGACCTCGCGCACCCCCTTTCGCAGACGCCCCAGCCAGCGCCGCGGGATTACGCAGCCCGGCTGACTCAGCCGCTCGCTCTCCCGCGGGGCCGAGCCCCCGCGTCTCGGCCGGACACCCCGGCTCTCCCCTCGCCTCCCAGCGAGGGCGGCATGTCGCAAGGACCGCACCGAAGGAGCCCTTTCCGCATCGCTCGGCGCCCTGCTCCAGCGGCCCCCGGACTTCCCTTTCCTCCAGGGGATGAGTTTTCGCTTCCCCAGCCTCCCCGACGGCCGGGCCCCCCCGGAGCGCGCAGCTCCTCCCCACCGCGAAGCCCCGGCTCAGCGCTTCCACAAAAACGCCCTTTCAGAAACGGCGCGCGTGAGGAAGATGTCCCGACCAGCCTCCAACCACCCTGGAAAACAAACAGCGGGGAGGCAGAAAAGCAAACAGCAAACCACCCCCTCCCAAGCCGGCAAGCGCAGCTCCCCTGGGCGCTGCAAAGAGCCCAAGACTTGGCGCAGCGGGACGGAAACTCCAGTGCGGACGGGATGGTCCTCCCGGCCCCAGCGGCCGGGCGCTGCTCGGGCTCCTTATTACCGGCATCACTGACGGCTCGGACCGCATCAGTCCTCAGAGCCGGACGGCGTTTGCTCCCCGGGAGGGAGACTCCCAGGTTTTGGCTCCTGATCCCGTTTTATCCCAGAGGCCGGAGCCGGCCAGAGCAGCCTGTAGCCCTGGGGCGTTAGCAGGGGGAGCCGCAGGTTTGGGGTTAGCGTGGGAACACGTCCAGGAGGACGTGGGCACGGGAACCCCTCTCCTCCCCCCTCGGAGAGCCCCTGCCCCAGCGCAGCAGGCAGAGGAGGGGAAGAGAAACTCCCCGTGCAGGAAGGAGCTGCAAAGATCTTCCCTGGGCAACGCACAGGGGGGTTCGCGGACCCCCCTCCCCGGCTAGCGAAGCCCAGCCCGGGGCCCATCCTCACCTGCGTTGTAGAAGCGGTCCAGGGTGCCGGTGTCGCCCAGCGCCAGGGTGCCGAAGGGCACGGTGTGCAGCTGGGCCCGCACGTCGCGGCAGGCGTCGCGCAGGCTGCGCAGCGCCGGGCACGCCGCGGGCTCCCGGCCCAGCACGCACACCACGCTCAGCGCCCGCGGCCCGCCGGGGCGCCCCCGGGCCCCGCACACCGGCCGGCCCACCGTGCCCGCCACGGCCAGCGGGTCCTGCCAGCAGCTCCCGGCGACCGGGGGCTTCCCCGGACCCTCCATGCCCGGGGTGGCGGGAGCCGCCTGCCCTGCGGCGGGGGGCTATTAACACGTACCGGGAGGGTCTGTGCTGTGCACCGGGCTGCTCTGCACCGGGCTGCCCGGCTCCGCACCGGGCGGGCTCCTATACCGTGCACCGGGCTGCTCCGCACCGGGCTGCCCAGCTCTGCACCGGGCGGGCTCCTACCGTGCACCGGGCTGCCCGGCTCTGCACCGGGAGAGCCCGTACCGTGCACCGGGCTGCCCGGCTCTGCACCGGGTGGGCTCCTACCGTGCACCGGGCTGCTCTGCACCGGGCTGCCCCGCTCCGGGCTGTCCCGCTCCGCCCCGCTCCGCTCCGCCCCGCGCACCGGACTCCGCACCGGGCCGCTCCGCCCCGCACCGGGCCCTTCCCTGCTCGCCGTCGGCTCCGCGCCGGGCTGCCCCGCTCCGCACCCAGCTCCGCAAGCAGATATCCCGCACCGCGCTGCCCGTTCCCGCACCGCTCCGCACCGCGCCGGGCTGCCCCGCACCGCGCTCCGCACCGCTGCGGGCGCCGTCCCGGGCCGCCCCGCCCCGGGCACCGGGAGCCGCTTCCGCCTGCCCCGGCTCTGAGTCAACGGCGGCCACGTGGGGCCGCGCCGCCGGCCGGGGCCAGCCCGGCCCCCGCGAGGAGCGGCCGGACCCCCCCGCTCTGCCGGGCTTTTGCCGCTTGCAAAAGGCGCCGGGGCCGGTTGCAAAACGGCGGCGGGGGCGGAAAGGGGAAGCGGGGCGGGGGGGGCCGGGGGCGCCCGGGGGCCCGTGCGGCAGCCGCGTCCCCGCCAGGCGCGGCCGGGATGTCGCAGCCGGGATCGACGTTGCGGCGTTGGAGCCGGGGCGGGAGCGGAGGCGAAGCGGCGTCTCCCCGGGGCAGGGGCAGGGGCTGGGGCAGGTCCCCGGGGCGATGCAGACCGGGCCGGCGGCGCCCGGCCGGGAGCCCAGCGCGGCTACGGGGAGGCGCAGGCCTGGCTGAGACCCAGCCGGCTCCGAAGAAATCCGGCGGGATGGGGAGGCTTTTCCCAGCCGGGAAAGGCCCGGGTCTGCAGCCGTGCGCGGGGCACGGCTTGGCGCAGCACCCCCGGGCTGGGTGAGCCGCCGCGGCGTCGTTCCCATCCCAGGGCCGGGCCAGCTTTGGGCGGGAGGGAGGAAAGGGGAACAGCAGGCGCCTGCGGGGACGCTGGGGACACCAATCCCTTGCGTGCCCGGGCTTGCTGCTCCACCAGGGATGCAATTTCGGGAAAGGCAGAGCCCGGGGGCCTGGCGGCTGTGAGTGCCCAGTCCCTCCGCGGCACAGGCTGAACGCAGCCGCGGGGATTTTTCTCCGGGTGTGCGGGCAGCCGGCAGCCAGGCTGCGGCACCGTGGGGGCCGCAGGGTTCGGAAGCCGCAGCCGTGTGGGTTTCCAAACACGGCCTGTTTCCAGCTGTGGAAATTTGAGCTCTCGGGAGCAGGACGTGAAGGAAGCAAGGAAAGCGCTGAGCACCCGCAAGAGCAGCGTGGGCTCTGCTCCCGCTCCCACACCAGGGCTACAGTCACCGCATCCTTCCCGCGGCCGGCTGACCGGGATGCTGCAAGGAGCGGCGACGAGCCTGGCGAGGAGCAAAGCATCCACCGCCGAGGCCTGGCGTGGTGCGGGGGCGCGGGCTCTCGCCGGCCCCTGCCCTCCCCGGCGCTGCCCCGGCACCGGGACCGAGCCCCGCGCAGCTCCCCTTCCCCTCGCCCGGGCTGACGGTGCTCAGCGGCCGGCGAATGAAGCCTCAGAGCTGGGCCTGAGCAAAGCTTTCCAGCCGGGCGGGCCCGGGGGAGCCGCCCACGCTCTTCCCGCGCCAAGGAGCCCAGCCCGGCAATTCCCAAACTCCTCCGGCCTCGGCCCCGCGGCTCCACCCCGCCTGCCGCAGCTGCCCCGGGGGGAGGCAAGGAGCACGTGCCGGCGGAGGGGCTGCGGCGGGGGCACACGGGTGAGCGCGGCTCCGGGCTGCCCTCCCCTCGGATAACCACGACACGGAGACCCGAGAGCGGAGGAAAATCCTTTATTGGGTCTTCGCCCGCCCCGCGCCGGCTCCACCCCGCGGGATGCTCCGGCTCTGCCCGCCGCGGGGTGGGGGTCCGGGGCTCGGGCCAGCAAACAGCTCCCAGCCCTGACCGAGTGTCCCCGACTCCCGAGGGTGCCCTGCGCCCCCCCCGGCTCCTGCACCCCCTCCCAAGCACGAAGCAGGGCCAGGGGAGCAGCGACGGCCTGCTCAGACCCAGGGCTGCAGGCTAAAAGTGGGGGGGGAGCCCCCGGCTGGGGGTCGGGGCTGGATGGGACCCCCTGCCCAGGAGAGACGCCAGCGCCCGGACCGCAGCCGCCCCGCGCCGTCGCCAGCGCCGGGGAGGGCAGGGGAGCGGGGCAGCCCGTCCCCCGGTGCCGGCAGCGCCTTGCATAGTCGTGGTGCAGGGGGAGGCGGGCAGGGCGGGCGGCCGGGTCGGGGTGCTCCTGGGGGGGGGGCAACGCAGCCGGCAGCGCTGAGCTCTTCTCCGCCCGCCCCGGGGAGCGTCGGCGAAGGGTTTCCCCGGCCTCAGATCCTAGTGCAGCAGACAGAGGAGAGCGCGTAGCAGAAGGGGCCCGGCAGGCTCTGCCGCCGCGGGGACGGTGCAGGGGGCAGAGGCTTTCTGCACCCAGGCCCCCCCCTGCACATGAACCCCCCCGGGCGCCGATACCCCTCCCCGCGATGCCGGCGCCCACCGCGGCCGCACGTGCAGGTGCCACCTCGCCGGGTTTAATCGGGGCAGCCCGAGCTACAAGTCTCACCCCACGGCACACAGCACGCATCCCCCCCCCCCCCAAAACGACACACGGGGGGGGGCTGGAGACCCCCAGAGCACACAGCAACACAGAGGCACAGCAAAAGCACACAGCGAGGCCCCGGCTCTGCTCCTCCCGCGGGCACGGGGGGGCCGGGCGGCCGCGCGTCGGCTCCGTCCTGCCGGGGCTCGGTGCATGGGAAAGGGGGAGGAAAAAAGCGGGGGGCACCCCCTTCCTGCCCCTCCCCAGCCGAAAGCGGCCTTCCACGGGGTAACGACCCCCAGAAAAACAGCAAACCAGCAGAAAAGCCCCCGCCGCGCACAGCAGGACCGCGGGAGACGCCGTTCCCCGCCGAGGAGGGGCGAGGGAAGGGCTCGGCTCCCGGGGCGCGGGGGCAGCCCCCTCCCCGTCCTCTCGCCGGCACCCAGCACCTACTGGTTGTCCTCTCTGGCAGCGTGCAAGGAAAGAGAGACGGGGCCCGGCCCCGGCGTTAGACACGGCGGAGCCACGAGGCGCGGGGGGGGCACGACCAGCGCGAGCCCCGGCCGGGCTCAGCCGCGGGGCGGCCGACGCGGGCAGCGGGCAGGGAGGCCGTGCCGGCCGGAGGAGAGAGCCGGCAGCGACACGCAGACGAGGAGGCAGAGACCGGCCAGACACGGACAAGGAGAAAGGTTTAATCCTCCCCTTGCAGAGGGAGGAAGAGCCTCTCCAGCTGCCCGGTCCGACGGGAGAGGACGGACCGGCACAAACAGCCACGGGGACACACTCAGCGGCAAGACAGGACACGGTGCAGACGGGACACAGCCCCACGCGCCAGGGCGGACACTGATTCATGGATTTGAGGGTGGGCTTGGCCCAGGCACATGGTGGCTTCCCCCCAGAGCCCCCTCCCCACCCTCGGTGGCGGCCCGGGGGCGGAGGGCAGCGGCGGCCTTACAGCGTTTGGTAGGTGCTGTCCTTGGACTTGATGAACTTGATGATGAAGAAGACCACGGCCTGGACGCTGAGCACCAGCACGATGCCGCCGATGAAGCTGGCCGTGTCGAAACCGGGCGGGTGAAACTCAGGGCTGCCCGTCAACGGGGCGCTGGTGGTGGTGGTCCCTGGAGGGGAGAGAGGACGCGGGGGGTTACAGGGGCTCGGGGGGCGGCCAGCACCCCTGCGGGTCCAAGGCCCCCAGAGCTGCCCTCTCCAAGGGCCAAGGATGGGGTGAGAGGGGATTTGGGGTCCCCGAGTCGCTGCAGGGAGGAAGGGCCGTTTCCCGGCCCCACGGGTGGAGGGACAGGCTCAGCCCCCTCCCGCAGCCCGGCCGGAGCGAGCCAGCACCGCGCGGGCGAGGAGCCAGCGGCCGTGCAGGTAAAGGAGCCCCGCTCGGATCAATAATTCACAGGGCTCCGGGATCCAGTTACTCGTTTTAATTAGCCCAACGCTCTCCAATTCCTGCTTCCTGGAAGAGGCTCTTTCTCTGGGCATACATGCTTCCTCCCCCTTCTCCGGCTGCCCTCCGTCCCGGCAGCGGGATGGACTCACCAGCAAGGAGCAGCTTTTGCTGGCAGATGCCCACTGCGATTCCCGCGGCCTCGCCGCATCCCACCCGTCGCTGCTCACTCCGGCCCCGGGAGACCTGCGAGCGGGGCGCGTGGCCCCCCCAGGCCCCCCCAGCCCTGCCAGCCCCCCGCCGCCCCCCGCCCCAGCTCACTTGGGGAGTGCGTCGCCGGCTCCTTGCTAGGCGGCCGCGGCGGCTCTTCGGTGGGGGATTTCAGTGCTGGAGGTGGCGATGGTAGAGAAAGGGGGAGAAAAAAGAAAGGGGGTTGTTAGGAGACGGGAATTCACCTCCCCCTGGGAAACCGGCTTGTGCACCCCGACCGCCCCGTGTCCCGCTGCAGCATCCCCACGCGGGGGTCCACGGGGTCCCCGCTCCGGCGGCGGGGCGGTGGGCTTACCTCGGCACAGCGCGGTGCTGTTGTAGAGCGCGCACGTCTCCCGCGCGGCCTCCTCCCTGGGCACGCAGCTCCCCGGCTCTGCGGGAAGCGGGAGCAGCAGTTTCCCCGGGCGCCTCCAGCAAACCGGCCCGCGAGGCCGCCCGGCGCGGCGGGTGCGTCCCCGGCAGCGCGGCACCCGCAGCCCGGCGGAGCTGCCTCCGCGTTTGGGCGCTGCGGAGCCGCGCGGAGGGTGCCCGGGGCCCGCGCTCACCTGGCCGCTGGGGCGTCCCGCAGCCCGTCCACACGCAGCCCGTGCCGTTGCGGGAGGCAGCGCCCTGCAGGCATTTCTCGCAGGATCCCAGCTCCCGGCACGCTCCTGCGGGAGCCGGAGGACACGCGAGGTCAGGGCACGGCCGGCGTCCGACCTGTCGCCCTGCAGGCCTGGGTCACCCGAGTGTCACCGCGTGCCCTGTGCGTCTGGGCCGTCCCACGGGGTGCCCCACTCCCGTCCCCCCCCCCGTGCAATTGCCCCAGCGCTGGCAGTGAGTCACCGGGGTGTTCGCGGAGCCGCTCCGCCGCAAGCTCTCCCCCCACGCACACGCTCATCACTAATTTAAGGTGATGACTGTCGGCGAGGGAGGCAGCACCGGGCTCCCCGCGCGGAGTCACGGTCCCGGGCCCTCCCGCTGGCCCAGCTCACGCGGGTCCCTCAAACAAAAATTAGGGTGCTCCCTCAAACAACCCATCTCCCAGGCTTGGGAGATGCTGCCCAGGCCAGGCCTGGCTGCAAAACCTCTCGGCTGAAACGAGAGGCTCTCCCTTTCCCCAGGTCACCCGCGCCCCGGCAGCAAAAGGGCGACCGAAGCGCTGCCTGGCTGCGCGCGGGGCGATGCTGCGGCACCATCGCCATGGCTACGGCGCGGGGTAGCGCCTGCCTCCCTCCCGCCGGCGCTCGGAGGCCGCCCGGGAGCCAATGGGAAAGTGGGACTTTGTTCGCAGGGTTTCAGGCAGGTTTATAATTTAAGTTATTTTTATCGCGGCAGGCACAGGAACAGACGCTTGAGCAGAACATTGTCAACTCCTGCTCCTGGCGTCAGGTGTGGGGAGGGAAAGGAGAATAAACGGGTAAACGGGGCTGGCCGGGGTCAGGCCTGTCGTGCCGGAGGCGAGCGGGCAGCGCGGGAGCGGCGCGCAGCCGGGACAGCGCGTGGGTCCCCGGCGGGCAGCGCGAGAGGCCTGGGCTGGAAACGTCTCCCGTGATGCTCCGGCAGCTTTGAAGCGGGGGGGGGGATGGGAGAAGGGGAGCAGAAGAAAGCCCGAGGTTTGCATAATTGATGCTCGGAGTTGAAGCGCGTCGTCCGGCAGCATCGCAAGCCGGCAGGGCACCGCGCTCCGCGCCCGGCCGAAAGTTTCCACGCGGAAACGAGTCCGGCCCAAAGCACGCAACTCCCCCGGCTCTAGAAGGGGGAGGGCAGCTCCTGCGCCCCCCCGGCCCCCACCAGCCCGGGGAGCCCCGCTGCCTCCCCACAGCCCCCCAGGCCACAGCGAGCTGCCGGGCCCTGCCCGCAGTGCAGCACCTGGCCCGGCTTGATGCCCACCGGGAGCTGGCACCGGGCCGTGGCCCCCGTCCCCAGAGCTGGGGCCAGCCGAGGAAATGGGGGTGTCTTTGCCTTAGGGTCCCCGCTAAACCCCTCCAGGTCGGGGGGGGG
>PTFA01000044.1:4593613-4610605 GCA_003342895.1 Casuarius casuarius
GGGTGACACGGCCAGTCCCGCTCTGGAGTATTTATCCATCAAAATTGTGCAATGCACAACCCCCCCCCGCCTCCCCCCCCCGGGCAGCTCCCGGGGAGCAGATGCAGCAGGAGCAAATAGGCTGAGCTGTTTGTCCTTTATGGTTTTTTTACTTTTTCGCTTGCAAAAGAAGAAAAAACAAAACACCTTGTCCAGAAAAATCCCCGCTCTGAGCAAACAGCGAGCATGCTGTAAACACATGGAGGTTAAAGCAACTCCGCTGCCGCCCGGCTCGTGGAGGAAGCCCGGGGAGGCAGGCGCGCGGGGCCGGCCCCGGCTCGGCAGAGCCAGGGCGGTCTGGGGACGTGCTGCGCCGTGACAGCCCGGGCAGGTCCCGCGTGGCAGCAGGGTGCTCAGAGCGATGCTCTTGCTTTCCGCTCCTGCAGGTCGGCCTCCGGCAGCGTGATGGAGGAAGGGCCCCACAACTCCAGCGGAGGCCAGCAAGGCTGGTTTGCGGCCAGGAACGGGAGCGGCAGCTCCTTGGACCTGGAGTCGGTGGTGCAACCTGTTGCCTTGAACCCGTGGGATGTCGCCCTCTGCATCTCAGGGACCATCATCTCCTGTGAGAACGCCATCGTGGTGGTGGTGATCTTCTACACCCCGGCTTTACGGGCTCCTATGTTCCTCCTCATCGGCAGCTTGGCCACAGCCGATCTCCTGGCTGGCTTGGGGCTGATCCTGCATTTTGCCTTTGTCTACTTCATCCCGTCGGAGGCGATCAGCCTGCTCACGGTGGGGCTCCTGGTCACCTCCTTCACGGCCAGCGTCAGCAGCTTGCTGACCATCACCATCGACCGCTACCTGTCCCTCTACAATGCCCTGACCTACTACTCGGAGAGGACGGTCACCAGGACTTACATCATGTTGATCCTGGCCTGGGGAGCCTCCATCTGCTATGGGCTCCTGCCCGTCATGGGCTGGAACTGCCTGAAGGACCAATCTGCCTGCAGCATCGTGAGGCCGCTGACGAAGAACCACCTCATCATCCTCTCCGTCTCCTTCTTCATGGTCTTTGCGGTGATGCTCCAGCTCTACGTGCAGATCTGCAAGATCGTGTGCCGGCACGCCCACCAGATCGCCGTGCAGAGACACTTCCTGGCCAGCTCCCACTACGTCACCACCCGGAAAGGCATCGCCACCTTGGCCGTCATCCTGGGCACCTTCGCCTCGTGCTGGCTGCCCTTTGCCGTTTACTGTCTCCTGGGGGATTACAGCTACCCGGCCCTCTACACCTACATGACCCTCCTCCCCGCCACCTACAACTCCATGATCAACCCGGTTATTTATGCCTTCAGAAACCAAGAGATCCAGAAAGTCCTGTGGACCGTGTGCTGCGGGTGCTTCTCTTCCACGATGCCTTTCCGGTCCAGGTCCCCCAGCGACGTCTAGCGCGTCACCCCCTCCCGAATCTGTTTGCACATGTTTGACTCATTGATTTTTGTTGGTGTCTTTTCTATTTTCTGTTCTCCCCCCCCCCGAACCAGAGGCACTTTGCAAGAGCTCTCTGAAATGAGCAGCTCTTCCCAGCCCTGTCCTTTTGTGCACAATCTCTTTTCTTCCTCTATTTTTCCACTTTCTGAATTTGCAGAAGAAAAATGTATTTTTTAATCCATAATATAATATATATTTATGTGCGCATGAGAGGGAGAGAGGGGGAGGGAGGGAGAGAGATCCTCATATTTTCTTTGAAAATATTTATGATGCATTATTTTTTTAAGGGGATTGATACCAGAACCGTTCGCTCCTCTTTGCTTTTTTACAGCCTTATTTACCTCAGAGATAAATATATTTTTTGTACATTTATGGGGGGGGGGGGGGAGAAACCCATTGCTTCCCAGTGAAGGAAGGACTCAAATCCACCTCCCCCTTCTCCCAGCCATCCATGCATTTTTTTTTTTTAATTATTGTTGTTTTTTTATTCTCTCTTCTCCATGCCCAGCTTTCCCCCCCCACGGCTGTCCCAGCTCTGGGACTTGCTGCCCTCTAGTGCTCGCTGCTTTTTGGGGAGGAGATGCTGCTGGCGACCCTGCGCCCCCAAACCGCGGCGGCTCGGGGTCCCTGGAGCTGGGGGGCAGCAGGGCAGAGCCGCTTCCCGCCCCGGCGCGCTCGGAGCGGCCTCCCGCACCCCGGGAGAAGCGGTTCCTTGCGCAGGAGCCGGCGTCGGCTTTGCACGTTTTGGGGTGGGGGGAGACGGATGCGCAGGGATGCTGGGGGACGCAGCGGGGACGGCTCTGCTGCAGCGCGGCCCGGACCGCCGGCTCTCGGGGCGGCCGCTGGGTCTTGTTTACAAGCGTGGTGCAGGGGAATAAAGGTGATTTGTGATACAACCGCGGCTGCGTGGTCCTGGGGGCGGCACGGGCGGGCGCCGTGAGCGGGTCGAGGCCCCCGGTGTCACCCCGAGTCCGGCCAAGGGCCTTTTCCTCGGCTCCCTCCCTCGCACCCGGGTGGGAAATCCTAAGAAACAGCCCCCCCCACCCATCACATCCTGTTAGTGGGAAGCGGTTTTTCCCTGGGGAAGGAGCACAGCGGGGCCGTGGACCTCCGCGGCCTCATCCCAAACCCTCCCAGCGGCGTGGGGCTGCGCTGGGGCCGCGGAGTTAATGGCAGCAGCCGTAATTAGGGCAGCTGGTCCTGCTGGCAGGGGGCTCAGCCTCGACCCCCCCTCCCAGCCCCGGGTCCGGCACCCAAGGCCAAATCACCCTGCGGGGCCCCAGGGCTCCGGCGGCCGGGCCCTGCCGCCACCTCAGGGGGGGCTTTGCTTTCCCAGGATGCAAACGAGCGAGTGCGGAGCCGTTCCCGGGGCTGCTCCAGGCCTTCGGTGCCGGAGCAGGCGGTACCAAGCGGCGAGATAAACAGCCGGCAGCAGGGACCAGCCTGTTCCCTTTTCAAGGGGGGAAAAAAGAAAAGCAGCAGAAAGCAGAAATATTCAGGAAAAAAAAAAAAAGTCCAGTTCAGCTGAGGGTGCCTGGGCAGGGTTTCCAGGGCGACTCAGGGCTGGGGACAGTGGGGGGACAACCAAGGGCCCCGCCTCGGGGTCAGAAAACACGACTGGAGAGCAGGGATTGAGGTGTGGGCACGCGGGATGCTGCCACCCAGCTGCTGCGCACATCTGGGCAGGGCGCAGCCCCCCGGGGATGCTCTAAGCCAAGGGCGGCACCTCGGCTCCCATGGATGCTCCCTGCCCCGTGGCCGGAGGGGCTGCAGGGGTTACGGGGCTGTGTCTGCCCCCGGCAGCCCATCATGGTTCCCCCCCCCAGGAGCCCAGGCAGGGGGGAGCAGCAGGGCTCGGCTCCGGCCCCTGGCGCCTCGCCGGAGCAGGGGCAGCGGCGCCAGCACTCGCAGTAACCATGGCAAAGCCGGGGCCGGGCCGCGAGGCGAGAGCCTTCCCTTAGCAACCCGCTCACCAGGCTCCTCTCGAACCCCGGCGCCCAAAACCGGGGCTTTACCGGCTCGGAGATGGGAGGGAGGGAGAGTCCTGCTACCCCCAAACCCCGACCGACCTGCCGCAACGGAGCCGAAAGCTGCCGGTGGCCCACGGGGATGGGAGAAGGGGCCGTCGTGGCTCCCGGTGATTTAGGCGCTGCCGGGACGCCCGGCGGGAGCTTGGCCCCGGGCTGGGAACGCCAGGCCGCCACGAGGCTTAAGCAGCTCTGGTTGCTGCTCTGGCTTAAATTTAAACGGGAAACCTCAGCCCTGGCTGGCGGGGGGATGTTGTTTCCTTGGAAGCCGGAGCAGGCAGGAAACGAGCACACCAGGGCCCGCGGCTTCCCGAGCGCCGGAGGCAGCGGCAGGCGTTTCCCCGCGGCGCTGGGGGCACCGAGCATCGCCGGGGAGCCGAGCATCGCCCCTCCGTCTCGTCGGCGCGGCCCCGGCCCGGAGAGGGTGATTAGGAGGGCGGCTTGGCCCCGGCCGCGGTGAGCTTGGCAGCGGCCGCCCGAGCCCGCCGCGTGCAGGCGCTGGCCTTTGCGGGAGCGGCTGAGCCCGGCGCAGAGCTGCTGCCCTGCCAGACTGCAGAAACTTGAGCTCCAAATACATAATTCCTCTGGCACCCCGTGGTTATTTGCGAGCTGCTGTGAGCAGATGGAAGAGTTACAGATAAAGCCATCCGCAGCACGGGAGCCGCTTGCCTTCCCCACACAACCGCGTAGGCAACAGCAAAGGGGGAAGGAGGGGGAAAAAAAAAAAAGGGAAAGAAAAAGCACAGGCACGGAAGGAGAGGGAAGGAGTCAGCCATTTCTACCGGGGCTGAGCTGCCATCTCGGCACACCTACGTGCGAGAAGCGGGGACGCGGGGCTGGCAGCGGGCGCTTCCCGGGGACCGGGAGAGCTCTGCCACCGCCCGCGGAGGCTTGGCTAGCGCAGGAGCCCGAGGAGGGGGTGACATTGGCAGCGCGGAGCGCCGCCACACGCGGGGAGAGCAGGCTGCTAACGCTGATCCGAGCTGGCAGCGCCTGCACTCGCTTTGGTCCCAGAGGGGGAATTAAGGGAGAGAAGCTGACGTCAGTGGTGGAAAGGACACGCAGCCCACTTGTCCGAGGCAGCCGGCAGCATCTTCTGGGTGTTGCTAACGCCACCTTGAAGGAGAAAATTAAATGGGTCTTTGGAGACGGGGGCTCCTGTGAAGCCGCAGCCCAGCAGCTGTGCTCCAGCGCCGAATCCCACGGGAAGAGACAGACACACGGACACAGCAGAGGCCCCGGACAAGGCCGGAGTGCCAAGGCGCAGGCAGAGCCCGAGACGCCCCCCCAGCTGCGAGCGGCTCCGCTGTAGGAAATTGCTGCTCACGGAAAGGGCTCGGGGTCTGAGAGCACCAGCACGCAATTAATCTCCTCGCTGGGTTTCTCCTCCCTGCGCCGAGCGGCAGCCCAAGGAGGGGCAGCCGATGGGAGGCTGTTGGGTCTCCAGCGCTAGCGCTGGTGGCAGCAGCCCCCCCGCAGAGGGGAGCGGGGCACCGGCACCCCGTGCTCTCCCTGCCGTCTGCACCCACGGTGCCTGCGGCACGGCTCAGCCCAGCCCGGACAAACCCCGCGTCCCCACGCCGGCTGCCCCCGAGGGATGAGTCACGCTGCTGCAGCCCCCACGCAGAGCGGCCCACCACGGCGCGGGGCCGGAGGTTTCCCCCGTCTCGGGCTGTATCCGTGCGCGTTCAGTAACCAGCAAGGCAATAGCTGCAAATATACAGATAAGCTCGCACACCGCCAGCGACGAGAGAGACAAAAAGACAGCTCGCAAAGGTGACTCAAAGCACTCGTAGCCCCAAAGCACAGGGCCACAGGCCAGCTCGTGCCCCCAAAAGCACAAGCTAGCCCGGCTACAGCCAAACACGTTCAGCCAAGCAAGCTAGAGCTGCTCCCCATTTCGGAGCAAGGCAAGCCGAGGGGGCCAGGCTGCTCCGGCTGCATCCGAGATGGAGCCAACAGCTGGGACATTCAGCATTACTGAGCTTGAAAGCCCAGGAGATGCCTCCCCTTCCCCTGCCCTCCCTGTCCCACCCCTAGGAAAGGGGTTTCTTGCTCTGAAGCTGGCAAAGGCAGTGAATCTAATGAGGTTTTGCAGCCAGGGACTCCCGGCAGCCAAGAAGAGGCACAGCACTGCAGCGCGAGCGCACGGCGTCTCCTGGAAGCCAGGGGAACTGGGCCAGCAAGGCTTGCAGCAAAGGCAGAACCGAGGAGCAGGGACAGATGATTCTGTTGCTCCACAGCAACAGTCAAGAAATACGTCTATGCAACAGGCTCGCAGACAAGGTCCAGACAACACGCCTGGTGACAAGGGACAGGGCCACCACCCCTCGCTGCTCTAACTGCAAAAGGGACCGTGACAACTTAAATGGAAGCCAGTCACAGCCAGCCCCCTCCCGCCCCAGCTACAGCCGCTCCGCTCTCGCAAGATGGAGCACGGGCTCATTTTGCATGGCAGGAAGAGCACACAGAGGCGGCTGGGAGCTCCTCCTGGAGAGCGTTTCCTTGGCACTGTTCCCCGTTGCAGGCAGCGCTAACTACCACCATCGATAATCCTCGACCCGCCCCGGTGGCGGCTGCGTCGTGGTGCTGGGAGAGATTTCCGCATGGACGGCGTCTGGAAGGCAGCTTGGGAGCCGCTGCTTTTCTCCACCTCTCTGCCCAGACACCTGCGTGAGGCTCCCGCTGGCAGGACAAAGCCTGGGAGCCCTCGAAACTCCAAGCGTGGCCCGTCTCCTCGAATTACAGCCCAGCAGCCCTGCGAGAGGCACCACGGGACGCTCGGGTTATAAGGTACAAGCTGCTCAGGCAACACAACACGCCCAGGCAGGGAACTGAGCAGACAAGTCACAGCAGCCCCTCCGCCCCGGATCAGCCGCGCTGGGGAAAGCGTCGCGGCTCCCCGTACGTGCCCGGAGTAACACACAGGGGCACCGATTGGATAGAAAGGTTTTATCAAGTTTTAAGTTTACAGTTTTAAAAAAAGGATCCATTTTTTTGTTTTTACATGTACATTACAAAAAATTGCAGTTGGGATCTTCATCCAGGGGAGACTGAGCCGATTATTAAAAAAAAAAAAAAAAAAGGCAGGAAAGCCTGGCTTACACAGCAACCGACAGAGAAAAATACAGACAGACATTACGAGGGAAAACAAGATAGCAAGAGTCCGCGTCTAGATGTGCAGGTACCGACCGGGCTCTGCTCCACCGGAGGCGGCAGCTTTATTCCCAGCGCGTCCATGCACACGAGGCAGAGTCTGGCCATCTGTGTTGATTTTGCAGGGGTAAAGAAAAACAAACCAAGTCACCGACCTCAGTGCCGGCGCCTGTGGTCGCTACAGTATTTTGCTCGTGAGGTTTTTTAGCAGAGTTTCACTGCTGAAACTCCTTTGGTCTGGAAGCGAGTAACCCCCTGCACCCTGAGAGAGTCCGTCAGACCCCAGCACCCTTCCGACCCCGCAGCAGGGCTGGGTCCTTCGAGGGCGCTTTCTGTCTCTCCTCCCACCTTGTCCTCTCCGGTCAGCATTAAACCCCTAAGATACAAGTGGAATAATTACTCTTATAAATATATTTATATCATATAGGAAAATAAGGCACTTCGGGAGGGTTACAGCTTGCCTAATTCTATGACATTCTAGTCGAGAAGAGAAATGGGTTAGTTTCTGAAATGAATTAAAATGTTAATACAGCAATAAAAAAAAATTGGATCCACTTCCCACTTCAAGGCTTTGTTTAAAAAAAGAAAGAGGAAAAAAAAGCACCCCTCACAAACTACAGCAATGAAACCTGACCCGGGGCAGCTGCGAGCAGGGCTGCGAAGGATCCCGCGCCTACCACCAGCGCCCGGCCGCAGAGCCCGGCAAGGGCAGGTACTTTCACGAGAGGCATGTTAAATAAGTTCACGGACTGAAAATATCCTTTCCCTGAAATGACACTCTGCACAGTTCCTGCGCCATCTGGGACCTCCAGCAGCCCCTTCCCTCGATGCGGTCTGGCGCTCTGGGTCTGATAAGGAGAGGAGAAAGCGGTGAAGGTCACCGGCTGCAGACGCGGCTCCAAGCCGAGCCCGGGGAGCCGGGACGAGGCTTTCCCGGCGAGCGCGGGAAGGAGGGGCGGCGGGGGAGAGGCTGCCGGGAGCCGCAGCCCAGCGCTGCGGGCGAGGACACCGGGAGAATGTTTAACCAGGAGCGCGAGGGCCGGGAAGGAGAGGCACCGGCGGCCTGCCCCAGCACGCCGCGCGCGGAGGCAAGGAGCACGCCCCGAGCGGCCCCGGTGCAGGCAAAATGGCTGCTGCGGCTCCGCGCCGCCACGCGGACCCGGGTCCGGGCTGAAAGGGAAATCGAGGGGAAAAGCCCAGCTTCCAGCTCCCTCTTTTGGCTTTGTGAAATGCTCGTGCCATCCACCTGGAAGGTACCCGAGAGCCCTGCGCAGGGAGGGAGGAAGGACTAAGCTCACACTAAACAAAGATGGCAGGGGAGCCAGCGCGTGCCCTTGGCCGAGGCGGAGCAGCAGCCCTGCCGCTAGAGCCCAGCTGCTCCGTCTTGCAAAGGTTGTTTTTGGCACCTCTCCTCTTCCCCTACCAGGTTAAGAAATATTCAGCTTACTTGGTGGCCCAGCGCTCTGCAGTTTTGCAGTGATGCTCAGACTGCCACGTTACCCGAGTTGTTTCTCGGGCGTCTCCGAGCTGGGCTCACACCGCTTTTTTTGCGATCAAGGAGATAAAGCCCTCCCCACCTGTCCACAGCCGCTCTGTTTAGGCTGCACCAGCTTTGATTCTCACCTTGGGATGCGAGTCTGAAAGCACAGGGCGGTTACGGCAGGCCTGCACAAAGCAGCGCGGCTCCTGCTGCCAGGAGGGCCGTGCAAGCAGGGGAGCCAGGCGGAGGACTGCACTCCACCCACGGCCACGCCGATCGCCCACGCAGCACAGCTGGGCAACAGGCAGCGCACGGGGTAACCCTGTCCCTTCCACCCCGAGGCATGGCCCAGCCTGATGGACCATCCATCTGGGTCACAGAGAATATGGCACTTTTCTGAATTTCACATGACAGGAACACTCGCTCCCCTTTCACGACCAGGGCCAAGTCTAGTTAAGGCAATTTAAAATTAACCCAGGTCTGGCATCTGTGAGCTCCTCACTTCCCTGTGTGATAATGCTGTCATCCTGGGTTAGCTTAAAGGTCCGTTTACCCCAGGAACCTGTCTCCAAGAGAAGCCAGAGGAGGATGCTCACAGAAAGAGCAGAACAGAGCCAGCGATTCTCCTCTCACCCCCCCTTACCCAGCTTCCAGCAATAATCAGTTTGCATTTCCAAATCCCTCCAATGCACGACGGCTCACTGGCACTCGAGGGGTTTGTTCCCTGTTCCAGAACCTGGAACTAGTATTGCTCAGATGTTCCCAGAGCATCAGGATGCCTCACTGTCTATGCCCTTTGCATCCTGCCTAGCAGTTCCTTTGCTGACAAAATGCAATGGTGCAGAGGTCCAGCAAATCTCTCCTGACGATGCTCAGGGTCAAACTGGATCTCAGCTCGATCCACCCTCCAGAAGAGCCCATCCTCCAGACCATGATCTGCTTTGTCAAAGATTAAAAACAACCCAACACACACACACAAGAAATCAGTAAGAACTCAACCGCGCAAACCGAAACCATCAATCAACCCCCAAGAAGGATTTTCAGCAACCTGGCAGCCTCGGGCTGGGCCTGGCACTCCAGGTATCAGCATCATCATTAAATGAGGCACACCAGAGAAGAAGGAACAGGCACAAGTTGGCAAAATACTTTACAATAGAAAAGGCAAAGCAGTTGGAGAGTTGGTCGTAACAGGACATGTTGCTGGTCCCATCCCACAATAGCTGGACCCGTGATCTCCAAAAGGCTTTGGAATTGCTTTCTTGCATCATACTGAGATAGTTAGTCAAGTCCAAATTAAAATATGAAAAACACATCTGTAGCATTGGGGTATTTTTATCTAGGCTTCCTGGATATGCTAATATTCTATGTAAGGTAATATAAAACAGCAATAAAACCTAGGTCAGCTAGTTCAAGTTCCCCATTTTCTCCCTCTGCCAGTACTGTATCTGTAGTGAGCAGCCCAGGAATTTGTAGGGTTAGCTAGGAGAAGAAATATTTTCTTAAAATCAACTAATGAACTATATCAACAAAACGATGGGAAACAGATAATGCAGGTTAGGCCTGCTGTAACTGATGGGCAACTCAGTTCACACACAAGATGTTTTTAGGCACAAACACTCCTCTCCTTAGGTGGAAGAGAGGAGGCAGCAAGGGTAATACCAGCATTTTCTGTTGCTGCTCAAGTCCCTGTGCAAAGGGCACAGTCACCCCACCAGAAAAACACCTCTCTCCAAACCAACCACAGCACTGCCCTGAACAGGCCAAAGAGGCCTCGAGGCATCTCAGGCCCAGCTGTAGGCTCACCTGTAACCACCACCCTGATTCAGGGCCTGGTGCTCAGAGAGCCCCTCCCCACCCAATGTCTCTGCTCTCAGCACATTTTTTTTTTTGCTCTCCCAGCATAGATTGGAGAAGTCAGCTAGGCCAAGTTTTGGCACTGCTCAGCACCGACCACACCGAGCGCTCCCAGCTGGGCTCTGCTCACCCAGCAGCAGGAAGCCAAGCAACCGTTCCGCCTGGGCTTTGCATCCCTTCGTCCAGGTGCCCTTTGGCAGACTCGGAGAAGCAGTCCAGGAGATTTGAGGAAGATAAAGGCAGCTTTTAAAAGCCATCCTCACATTGCACCCAATGCATGCTCTAGTCCCAGAGCTAGGAAGTGCATCCCACACAGGGTTAGTCTGGGAATACTGGGGGGCCAAGGGGGAGATAGTTGTGCACTGTTGCTAAAAAACGATCGTTTGACAGTGGGATGCAGCAGAGAACAGACATTTAAAGCCCATTTTCTTGCAGCACTACCAGCATTCACCGGGAAAGAAGAGCCAATTAGATCTACTGTATGCTGTTGCAATGAGAAAACTAGCTGAAAATGTCCTTCATCTGAAAGGCCATGTGGCCACAACAGGATCATTCATCTTTACTTTAAAAAAACCCTCAGGATGGAGGAGTTTTATGTGCTCTGCCTGGTGGATTGAGAATCTGGAGGTTTAGCTCTCTTAAATAAGCAACCGTTACACACCCTCCAGCTAAAACTCAGCAGTCATCCTCAGTGTCCATGAGGAAACTTCTCGGAAAGGTAGAGCACAAAGTCCTGCCAAAGCCGGAGGGGAAGGGAGATATGCTGGTGCTTGTCTGAAAACCCTTGGCACATCTTTGGTTACAGGATGAGAAAGGAAGACGTGGAAGGTTTGGCCACCTGGTTCTTTAAAAAGGTGTTAACCCAGGAGGGAAGGGGGGGGGGGAGAGATGGGACCATGGTTAATCCGACCATTCGTCCTCATCGAACTCCGAAGAGTCGTCCTCAGAGTCGCTGTACTCTACAGCGATGCGGCGTGACAGAATCGTTGCCACATCATTGCCCACAACATCCCGCTTCTCCTGTTCCCGCTGCTCCTCCACCTTGCGGAGTTGGAAGCCTGTTGGGAAGAAGGCAACGGAGGTGGAAATCACTCAAAGGCTTTGGTCACACCAAAATCTCAAAGCAGCCATCCCTTCAATGCAGTCCTCTAAGCAAGGCAGCCTGTCCTCTGCCAGCAAGCGTTGGACACGCAGTGGGATAACAGCAGAGGGCAAATGAGAGCCAGAACAGGCAGGGGGGCAGGTAGAACGGGAAGTGAACCGTTTCCACGCTCTTCCGAGCGATTACACCACTGCCATTCAGCCCACTTGCAAACCTGGACCGCACCAGTTCTGGAACTACCTTCTCCGAAGGCACAGAGGGGTAAAACCTAGTGAGGTTGTCACCAGGGCAGGCAGACAAGGAGAGCCCACAGGGACAGGTCCCACGCAGCGGGGCAGCGAGAGCACTGCCTGTAATACAGCTCCCAAGCGCTCTCACGCGGGGTATGGCAGGGTCTCCCAGAGGCGAAGGGGAAAAATGGCACTGAAACAAAGCTAACTCACCTTGACGAATAGCTGAAAGCAAATCACTCCTGGCATCGCTAACCGCAGGCAGGGATGACTTGGGCTTGGAGGTGGAGGTATCCGAGGGTAGAGGAGGGGCTGGGGGACCGTCCAGGCCACCGGTAGTCAGAGGCGGTGGGCCAGGAGGAGGTGGCGGTGGCGGGGGAGGTGGTGCACTCCCACTGCCCGGCTGGGGCAGCGGAGGTGGGAGCACGCTCGCATATTCGACCGCTGGAGGGGGCGGCGGTGGCGGCGGGGCAGCAAACTCGGGGTGGGGAGGGTAGGAGGGGGGCGAGGGTGGCGGTGGGGTTCCCGGGGACGGGAAGCCCATGGGAGGCGGTGGAGGGGGACTGCTTCCCATCAGTGGCGGTGGTGGAGGTGGTGCCGGAGGGGGAGCAAAGCCCGGTCTGGCTCCGGAGGGAGATCCGATCGGAGGAGCTGGCGGCGGATGACTCGGGCTAACCAGGCTGGATCTTTTGGTCCCTCCAGAGCCAGAGCCTCTTTGGTTGTCTACTGGATAGCTGTTGTAAAGGAGGTGGGGGGGGGGAAAGAGAGAGAGAAAGAGAGAGAGAGAAATAAGGCTGTTAGCTGTGAGGCCCGATTTGATTGATACAATCTCAGTTTTAATGCAGATCATATGTTTGTTGCAGTCCAGACAAAAAACCAACTTCCAGCTTTAACTGCTGTTTTCCTGAAACCTCACTCCCTGGTTTTAGTTCTCCCACAGTGTTTTTTTTCTGGCCAACGCCATCAGAACAAAGGAAATCTTCCAGGGACGGCAAAGATGCTATTATCTGTCCCATCTCCCAGGCTGACAAGGATATGAGCCATCTCACCTCTCCCCAAGAGGCCAGGCGTCACATCTGAGCTCAGAGCAGCCTCTTGGCTTAAGGGCTCCTGCAGCAATTTAAGTCACTACCCCTCCACGCTGAGGTCAGACTTATGACACGCCAAGCAGAGATGTCTACCATAAATCGCACAAGAACTAGTGGTTATATCAGGAGAACATATGCTCTCAACACCTGCTAGGAACAGATCTCCTCACTGGATTCCACGGCTTAGAACTGGAGCGTAGGAACCATGTCTCATAGCTTGCCACGGGGACTGAAGAGAAAGACACGGAGACCCAATGTGCGCTTAAGGAAAACACTGATTCACGAGTGACTGAATCCTCATTTATAGGAGCTGTTTCATACCAGAAACCACTGCTGCCCAGAAGATACTGTTATATCCTACGGACATGTAAAGGAAGCCCTAAATTGACATCTCCTTGCGTTGTACAACAGCAAAATACCGTACATTTGCCACAAAAACGTCACAAATTTTAATGGTGCACAGTGCTGATCCAAGACAGACTATTGGAGATCAAATCTAGCTCCCAGGGCTCTTTAAAAACAAACCACCAAAACAAAACCAGAGACAGGAGATCTCTGTGGCTAGGCAGAGATCTAAGCAACTGCAGAAGGCAGCGTAAGCCTCATCTGAAAGCTCATCTCTGCTCTGCCCTAGAGGAACACACTGCAAAGTGGAGAGCTCGGTCTCTTTGACACATCAGAAGAGCCTTTTCTGCAGTATTGCTGCCTTTGGATAAGATGGAGACAAGCTAACGCAGACCTGTCTATCAGACATGCTTCCTCTTGTTCCTCTTTAGTCTGTTTTACTGCTTTTTTTTTTTCTTTTCTCTCCTTAGGGAAAACATAAAGCTATTCTCTTGTTTTGACCTTTGTGTTTTGAGCCAGTGCTGGACCACAAACCCTAGCTCTAAAGTTGGCTAGAAGTCACCATTTCATCCTACATGGAGCAGCTGCTCCGAACTCGCACGGAAGTCTCCAAGAAGTCAGTTGTATGCTCAAGTCCTTTAAATTTAACTACATCTTCAGCATCCATGTTTGCTGAAGTCACAGGGCAAATGGCAACCACAAAAGAAACAAGGAAAAGAAGCTGTTCTTTGCAGAGCTCTATCAGGAACAAGTCTATACACTAAAACTACTGTACTGGAAAAGAGGGACTAGTCAAACTCATGCAATGGAGCCAGACCATTAAATGGGAACTCTGCTCCATTAGAAAGCAAAGTAAGTCTGCTCCAGTTCTTGCCCAAGCCCATTCTTCCCTCCTATAAGTGAACAAAGGTCACTGGGGTTTATGGAGAGCTGCTCCGTCTGTGACTCCATCCCTGCCTGCAGCTGCACTTCCCCTCCAGACAGAAGCGTTCTGGTTCCTATACAACACCCGTTAGGAAGTTATGCTGAACTCTCTCAGCCTGTCTCCTGTCATCCTTTTACACCACCTACTACTCCTTGGTGACAGAAGGGATCCCGTAGGCTTACCTAAATTCCACCGGGGGTGGAGGCAGGCTGTCATCTGGGAACGAAGGAGGTGGTGGCACAATAGAGTCAGTCTGCGGCGGTGGCGGGTAGCAGTTCACGTCCATGCTTTCGTTTGAGCCGATGCTGCCATTCTGATACACCATGTTAGAGGGGTACCTGAAAGAAAACCACAAATGCTTTTTACTAAGTAAAGAGTCCAAGGTAACATCAAAAGCTCAGTTTCCCCTTGCTCACAAGAGCTTTGCCTCCTGGAAGGGCTACAAAAACACAACCAAACAACTATCTGGCCACAAGCAGCAGCGATATTAACCAAGCAAAAGGATCAACCTGTAAGATTTAGAAATGAGCTTTTCCTAGCAGGAATGACTTTTTCCAGCACAGTGGAACCTGCCCTAAGGTGGCACCTTAGCCACAACAAGACAACACACAAACCACCACCACCAACAACGTAACATTTTACAAAATATCTCTACTCCCCAAAGCATCCTATATGAAGAATCATGTACAGTTTTAGCAGTTAACTTTTGCTTAATTCTCTGGTTAGAAGCTGCCCAAATGCTCTCATGACTTTTCATTGCTACCACACACCTGTTTTTCAGAATAGCATGAGTATACGCTTTAGGGAACAACAACAACAACAACATATATGTATTTCCATTAACATTTGGTTGTAGAGAAATGCTTGCAAGAGCGCATTTTCGCCAGCGTGGACTCAAGGGGCTACCAGTTACACTGAGTATCATCGGTGGCAAAAAAAGAAGAGAAGCTAAAAGATGCCAAATAATAAGGTTGAAAATAGAGTATCAAAAAGCACCCAAGAAACGGTAATGCCATTAAAAATAAGTATCCAAGGCAGTCCTGAAGAAAGAGACCACACTCACATTTGAGTTTCAATGAGTTCACTCCACAGAGGAGGGAGAAAGGGAAAAAGAAAGTCGTGGAGGCTCTGGACCTCAAATGAATTCAAATGCACGGACACATTTATACTAGAAAACAGAGGAGCAAGAAAATGGTGCTGTTGTGCTGCTTGATTCCTCCGCTAGAAACCAAACCCGTTCTCCTATTAAACTAAAAGCAAGTTTTATTTTTAGCTGGGGAGTGTGATTTAAAGAGAGATTTTTTTTTCTTATATGAAAGGAAGCTGCAAGGAGAGAGCGAGCAAGAAGTGCATTGTGGGGAATTCAGTGTGCTTCCAGCCCAGCTAGTGTCAAAAGTTAAATGAATTCCCAAGCCAGAAGCGCTAAAGAGAGATCTGTAGCTTGAAATACTTGGATGGAGACTGCCCCCGCTTCAACTTCGGGGTGTGAAGAGCCGTTTGCGAAATGTAACAAAGCAATCACACAATACCACCGAAATGCCACCCTGCTCCTCAGCGTAAGGCCCAGAGGCTAGGTGTGATGAGAAGGGCACTGAGACGGGGTGGAGAGCCAAAGCTCTCAACACTTCTGTGCCCACAAGACAGGCAGCTGAGAGCAGACTTGCTGCTGAAGCTGTTCCTGCCACCTTGCTTAAACTGCATAGCTCCCTGATTTATTTAGCAAATTTTAAATCACCAGACGGATTTACTTTGGAGAATCTGATTAGTGGCAATATCGATCCACACGGTGCAGCAGGTCTGGAGAAGCTGCAGAGCAGGGTGAACTGCATTACAATCAACAACGCCCACCCGCTCCCCCTTGCTGGAGAGGGGAACAGAGCGCCCCAGGCTTGCTTACCCAGCAGGACCGTGTTTGTCCTTTGACTCAACAAATTCTTGCCCCATTTTCAGCTTCTCCCACTCTTCTTTCCGAGTCTTGATTTTCCGTGGGTTCACGTTTCCTCGATTCGGATTCTCCTTTTTCTCTTTCTATGGGAGGTAAGGAAAGGGGGGAAGAATCAAACAAAAGCCTTGCTTTAAACTCGCTGGCAATGGAAAGGGAGAGGACAGACCTGCAGCAGTTTTGAGAAGATATATTCTCAAAGAGGGCTGGGATTTTTTTAATTCACTGGTTGCTGACAGCTCTAAAGACACACCCACAGAAAGCACAGATAGCACCAAAAAAAAGACAGTGTCACATTTCCCCAGTGCAGCCCAGACATCCTGCCATCATTGCACCCTGGCACGATCACCTTGAGGGCAGAGGGGAAGGTCAATTCCCCTTATCAATTCAGCTTTTCGCCTCTGTGTCCAGACTGCCAAATCCTACCAGCACCGGGCTCAGGTTAAGTGCTTTGCTTCAGGTGTGCAACATGGACACCTGCCCACAAAGAATTAGGCGTTAGCTAGCTTCGGTTTTGTATTTTGACATGCCCTAGATCTCTTCTGTTGTTTTGACCAGAAAAATCATTATCTGCTTTGATATTTAATACTTCAGTTGCTTGAAAGGTAAGTATTATATGTTCAAACCGATTCTTTTATGATGCAGCTTTCAATGTTGGTGAATATGGCTCCAAATCCCCAGGCAACCAAATCAGGAACACTACCTGCTCTTTTCAGCTTAGATGGTTTTGTCAAGACTCCTCCTTGCCTCTATTTTAACATTAGGACCTGTTTTTGCACTCCTTTGCATTCTCCTTTCTTTACTCTTCTGCAATAGAATTCATTACAGGACTCGACACACTGAGGCACTGGGGCAGGGGTATTTGCACTGCTTCAACACTGAGCAGAGCCTTGTGCAATGTCACAAGTGTGGAAAAGACTCTGATACAACTTTCTCACTTGCTGACTGCACCAGCGCTACGTTTGAAGACTACAAATTAAGCCACTACAACCATACCAAGAAGGGGACATTTAGAAGAACAGATTTTTAGGGTTTCCTTTTTTTTTTCCTTTTTCTTTTAAATTAGCGAGGATGAGAGTAAAAAAAAACCAAAAACCACTGAACTGATCCCTAAAGAGTTTAAGAGATTAAAGCCTGAATTTTGGGTAGTAACTTTTGAGTCCCCAAGATTCATTAACACTTCCCACCTCCTTTTCTCCCCAGACAGGCCTCTGCTGGCAGAGATCTCCCATATCCTCACCCTATGTTTCCGCTTCTCTTTCATAATATCCTTGGTGTCCTGAAGCATTTTCTCTTTCCAAAGGTCAAAGAAATAGGAAGGATCCGTGTAGAATTTAAGTGCTTCTTTGCCATCATCCCTAGAACACGAAGGG
>PTFA01000044.1:4610675-4634148 GCA_003342895.1 Casuarius casuarius
GGGGGAAGAAGAAAACAAAACAAAAAAACACATATACATAAACAAGGACCAAGTCATTCATTTGTTTGAAGCCCAAAGAAAACAAAAGGCACAACCCCAGACGACAGTTTAAAGGTCTGAAATGAGAAGGTCAAACATTCTGCTCTCGCCTCTGTCCTCCATTTCAAAACAGGCAGCAGACCATCGGCCCCACAAGAGCCATCCACTTGTCCCAGCTCTCCCACTTCCCTTTGCTTTCGCCCCCGCACGCACTCTCCATTACTCTGGATTTCAGCACCTGAAGAACTCAACTGCTCTGAACAATCACCAAGAGAGCAGCAGGTCTCTCACTCCAGCTCCCACTTGTTTTTATTATTTTTTTGGTGTGAAAAAGCCTTCTCCAGCCTAGGAACCCTAAATCAGACCAGCGGCGTCCTTGAAACTCACGAGTACAAACACACACTCCTAATTTGCAGTGCAGCAGCGTCTGGCAGAAGACAGCTGCCTCCAGCTATCTGTAATTACTTTTTACCTGTTCAAAAGATATTTATGGATGTGGGCTAAAGAAATCTCTGTATTCTGACCCCCTTTACTTCCTATCTACAAGACGAAATGGCACAGCGGGACTGCTAAGGAGAACTGGTTAGACAGCCACAGTGTAGGTCACATCAGATGTCTCCGACCAGGCACAGAAGGCCACAGAAAGCACCTCCAGATCTACAGGAGTCTGCTGCGCCCACCTGGGTGAGAGCCACATACAGATGTATGCTCTGCAGTCGGCACCGTGGCTTTCTGGAAAGGAGCCACAGGGCTACAGAGAAGCACAAGAAAAATGCATCATCTGCATAACACCTAGCATGTTTATGCAGTGCCAGCCAAGCCTTGCCCCAAGGCAGTCACAAAAGTGACGGCAGGTAACCAAACATGTAATTTTCTAGCTATGCTCATTCGTACAGCCCCCAAAGCAACATTTCACACAATCCAGAGGATGGAGATTTCCTGGTGGATCTCACTTTAGGAATGCAATTTCCCATTGGAAACTGTTATTTCAATAAAACAGTCCAAGACGCTGCTTCATGGATGGGTAACAACCTCCTCGGCTGGCTGGGAGGAAGAGGTACCCCTTTGCAAGGGAGCAAGGGGTGAAGGAGATGCTGTAGCATTACCTGTAAGGGGAGAGGATGTTGAGAGGTGGAGGAGTATTGCAGGTCCCATAGGTTTCAAGAACAGGCACTGGGAGAGAGTCTCTGTCAAAGAGCTTCTGGTCCTGAGTAGTGGAGCTTTTGAAAGCCTTCCTGGTGTTAATGCCTTGCAGGGAGACTGTAAGGAAGAAGAGAGAGCAAGTGAAGAACAGCTTGACCCAGGCCAATGACACTGAAGATCAAGTAGCAAACATCTGATTTCAGTTGGAGTTCTTGGCATGCCTAGCACTTCTTAAGGTCAGGTTCCTTTTCCCACAGATCTCTCGGGAAACCCAGCAAATCTCAGATCGTGCCGTGCCAAGATCTGCTGCTGCACAGACACGGCTCTCTGGAGAGTTGCTGATGTGGTTTCAAACCCCTGCGACCAGCACACAACGTGCGCTGCTACTCAAACTGCTGAAGAGCCAGTTTCCACACAAGACTTGCTAACAAGCAACTCCAGTCTTGCCCAGAAAGGCTATACACATAAGCAGCACAGTGCTTTTTCAGGAAAAAGTCCCTCTTAGTCCAAGAGAAAACATTCCAACACCCTTCAGAGTGTCAGGCTCATTTTAGGGCCACGAACTACACCGGCTCGATGAGAATCTTAGCATGCTTGGTCTGCAAGGACTGCGCTCCACTCCATTACCTTCTTCCTCTTTGGGATCCAGCTGAGTGACTTTGACTTGCAAGCGGTCAACTCTCTCGACTAGAATGCTCACCCGAGAGGCAAAGGTGTTGGCTTGAGTAAACAACTCTCCAAATATGTCCTCTGCAAATTTACCTGGAATATTAAAGTGTCTGCATTACTCTCGTGAGCCACATCAGACTGTATTCAATCCCCCAGCTTGTTTTCTTGAAACCATCCCCACCAAAATTAACCTGCCACTGCTGCTTCATATTGCATCAGCCAGCCATGAATGGCATTTAAAAGAACCATGCTCGTTTTCATGTTTGCCAGGACTGAGATTAACACCCAGTAAGGCAATGCTCTCTCCCACCAAAACCTGAGCCTTCCACGGCATCTTTAAGCTATAAAGCAGCAATTGAGACATACTTCTGAAGTCATTATTAAAGTCACAGAAAAGGGCTGACAATGTTACAGTGCTTTGAGTTTGGATGGGTCTGCAGGTCCTTTAGGATTCTCTGCTGTTCTGTTTATCAGACAAGCAAATACAGTCAGATTTTCATTGCTCTGGAGAATCTCAGAAGCTCCCACTCGCCAGCAGGCCTGCCTCCAGGGTAACTGGCACATATTTACAAGCTCAAAGTACTCTGCAACTACAGAGCAGACCCAGTCCTTGATCCTATAGCCTGAGTTATAACCGCACACGAAAGCACTGACCCTTTTGTTCCTTCAGGTGGCAGCATCTGAAAAATTGATGCATTCACGTTTATTCTAAATCAAAACCAAACGGGAACTTCTCAAACAGGGATATTCTCTCTGTAACAGCCTGGATCGCCCAGTGGGCTGCCATGACAAACATCATCCATCGTTTGGACTGCGAGAGTGCCTGGAGGCTCGGATCAGGAGCTCGCTGCACCTCTTACAAGCATAACAAAAAGATGCCCTCTGTCCTTAAGAGTTTAAAATCTACACGTACAACAAGAGGTGGCCCCAGGTAGACAGAGATGGGAGCAATGGAAGAAGGAACAAGAACTTACACCGAGTACTGTCTTTTTGTTCTGCCCTTGTGCATCGCCTAACGTAGCGAGGCCTAATCACGCCGAGAACCACACTAATCAAACCCAGCCTCGGCACCGACAGCAAAGGTGCTCCCGGGGAGTCCCTACTGATGGGAACCATTTCCAGCCACAGCTGCTGGAAACAAGGCTGCTCTCAGTAAGCAGTCTGGTTTTGAACTGCATCGTCGTACGGTCAACAGTTTGTTCTCGAATCTGTTCGCTGTTACTCCTCAAGATCCTCTCCAACCTTCAGGAAAGGAAAACCAGCTGGAAGCCTGACTTTAACACCAATTTTGGAAAACCTGGTGGTCTGCAATAAGTCACATCAGAAAGGCAACTGTCCCCTCCGCAAGGCAACCTGAGGGCCCTATGCCACAGTCGTGCAAAGACTTTGAACTAGTCTAAACCGATACCAATGCCAGGAGAAGTTGTCCCTTCCCCTCCCCATATCAGCGACTTGCTCCCACTCCCATGCAGTGCTCCTTTCACTGCCAGGCACTGGGGAACGAGCCAGGTTAAAAATCAACCTCCTCCACCCCTTTTGGTGGCAGTGCCAGCTTGACGCGTTTGTGGAATGCAAATGCTGGAAGTTGACTTCAGCTGACCTCTCTTTCTTCCACGCCCCTAGACAACACAAAATCTCCACATCTGCTCCACTAACAAGTTCTACCAGCTTCCCCCAAACTCATGAGAAGGGTTTTATTTCTGCAGAACCAGGGAGCTCTTGCTGAAACCGGGTTTCATGAAGGGCTCTCTGTTCAGCAGCAGCACAAGACCAGCTGCCCTGTTTTATCGAAGGGAGCCAGGGCTTACCTACAGGATAATTTGACACCTCCCAGCAACAGCTCAAAAAGGAAAAGTCGTAATTTGGTTTTCGTTTTAATGAGAACTGAAAACCATTTCTGAATTTCACACGGAATTGCTACAAGCACTAGGGAAAAACACAGTCTTTGGTTTTCAGTGCTGAATGGGACATTTCAAGCATAAAATAACACACAAACAGCATTGCACGTACTAGCCTTGACACCGGAGGGAGAGGAAGGGACGGTCTGTATTCCCTTACCTGGGCAAGCGCGCCAGGACTGGGTTATCATCCAGCATCTCCAATACTGTTCTGTGTTTCACGCACACTTTTAGACGGGGTAAGCCAGAGATTAGTTTTCTGGTTTAGTTACTTTGACTGCAAAAGTGCAGCTTACAATCAAAATTATCTTTGTCATGCACTGGCAGGAAGACAGACGGCATGATTTAATAGGTCTTTCCATCTTTAGCTTGTGGATTCTATAAAATCGCACACAAACGCACAGTCGACTTATACAAAGTGCTACCAGCTGTGATAGTAACGAAGGGTAAACTCACTGGAATATGAAAGTTTGACAAGATTTATGTTTGCGTCTTTGTAAAGAGACTGTGGTGCACTAGGCATGGCTGATTATTCACTTGACAGGGCTGTCACAGCCTACTGAACCTGCTTTACATTCCCGTAATATTCAACGTGTGAGGAAGGAGCGGATTTCTCTTCCAAAGTAGCAGTGATAAGGTGGGGGGCAAGAGGGGACAAGAGTTCGGTCATTTGGGGGCTGAGCATTCTGCAGTAGTTAGTCTAAATATCATTTCGTTTAAAATACTGCTGACCCTAGGGAAGCGGCTAAGAGACAACGCTCCGCGTTTCCTCCCCACCCGCCTCGCTCCCCTCTCCCGCAGGGATGCACGCAAGTGTCGGGAAGAACCAGCTCTCCCAGGTTTCCCCCGCAGCGCTCTCCTAGAGGTATCCGCGATTGGTCCAGCAGCACGCACCTCCCCGCGTCCCCCAGCACCTTCCGATAAAGGAACCGGGCTGCAATTTGGCTTCCAGCGCTTCGCTCTCCGACGAGGTGGAAGCAGAGCAGCTTTGAATATCCGAGCTGCACAAAGAAGGTCGAAACCTGAGGGATCGCACCGGGCTCTGCCACGCTAAGCCGCTGCATGCCTTCGGACCGGGATTAGCTTTCTCTGCAGCAGGGAACTGCACAGCTTTCCTGCCTTCCTCCTCCTCCTCTCACACACACAAGATGGATTTTTACTCACACTCCACAACCATCTTAGATACAAAACCGAACAAATCAGCAACAAGGGTCAGTCGAATGCGAGCAGAGACTGGTTTTGCCTGTGCAGTGACATTTCTACAACCAAACGGAACGCGATACCTACTGGCAGTAAACACATGGAAAGAGGCTGTACCCAGGCTTTCTCAGCCACATGCAGACTACGACAGGAGACAAGGGGCCTACTTTGCAGAGCAAGCAGAAGGCTCACGGACACCAGGGAGAAGCTAAACCATGCATTAATCTGATTATCGAAGTATTTGCTAGTCTTGCTTCAAGGGCAAAGGTGGCTAATCAAAATCCAGAGCATTTCAACAGAGCGAGGAGTCATTCCTGAGAGACCACAATTAACTCTTTATTTTTCTGATGGCACGTAGGCCCCCGTTTTCCCTCTGGCCCTTACGAGGCTACTGGTCAGCTCCCTGGAGAGCTGAGCTAGGCACGGCTACAGCCTGCGCTGCTGTTTGAAGGAGCAGTCCAAAACCCCCAACGCCCCAGGGGCTATACTTCGCTCGAACAGGGGACTTTGGGTCTTATGAGGCAACAAATAGCATGGGCAAACAGGCTGGCTTCTGCAAGTGCGCTTTAATTACCTTTCATTAAAAATAAGACTACTGCCACACGGTAGATTCACCACAGTCGAGCTCCATTTAATAGCGCGTGCAATTACAGGCACATTCTCCGACACAAGATACTGGCTGCTCCGAGAGCCTCCCATTTTACAAGCCCGAGTTGCGCTCCATCCTTCCATCTGCAGTTTTGCTGCAGCCTTTCACACACGCACGCACGCACACACATACCCCCCCACCCCCATTTTCTTTTAGACGGGAAGGCAGTGGGACCGGGGATATGAAATTAGCATCAGATTTCTTTAGGAAAACATTTTAGCATTACCCAGGGAAGGCAGATGGGGGAGAAATAGGAACACAAGAGTAGAAAGGGAGCTAAATAAAGAGCACTAGCGACTCCTGAGGGCAACGCGCAGGCTCGCCATGGTACTCACTCAGGCTGCCCAGCTGTCGAATGACATTTGCCAGGGTGATGTTGGTCATGCATTCCAGCTCGCTCCGAACGCTAGGCAACGTCTGACGGCACAGGTGCCTTGGCTCAATGTTCCTCGTTACTAACGGCATGGTGGACCTGCTTCAGGCACTGTTCTGAAAGATGAAAAACAACCCAAAAAAGAAACAGGAAAGGATTACTCAACCGCAAATTCCAGGCACACCAGAGCCATGGTGTTCGTTTTTCCTGCTCTCAAATGGCTTTATTTATAAGCCTTCTTTCCCCCTCCCCACCCTTATAAAACTGGTTCTTCAGAAATAAAGATCCTGCTGTTCTATTGCTTGTAGGAACAGAAAGACCCACCAGCTCAGGTGTAGAGGCAGAGATGGAAAACTACACATCCAGCCCGCAAGCGAGGTGCTGCTGGCAGCACCGCAGCCGTTGCTCCCTTCCTACCCATTTGCCACCCCGAGCGGTCTCCTTCCTTCCGCAGCCCGGCGCAGTGTCTTACACGAGTCTCTCAAGCTCTTCAAAATATTTTAACTTGCGATTAATAGAGTTTTCTTCAGCCAAGAGGATGAAAACAAGAGAAGGAAAAAAAAAGCCGCTTCCAAAGCGCAGTGCCTGCCTCCTCCCTAGCAGCAGGGACAGAAAGGGCTCTCCCGAAACAACAGGAAGTGCTTGCAGCTGACCAGGAAACTTTCTGGTGCCTGTTCCTTATCCTGCAGGCTGCACCCCTCTTCCCTCGGAAAATCCCCGGGGGCCGCGGTTCACACCGCGCCATTGTCTCCCGTTACAGCGCGTCGGCGTCGCGGGAGCTCTGATCAGGCTGCTGGGCTGGAGCGCGCTCAGGAAGGAATCAAGATTGATTGTACAACGGTTGGAACAAGCTTCCACGTCTTTCTTATTAAAAGAGAAAAAAAACCAAGAAAATATAAGCGTCCGGAAGACATGCTTTAGATGGAAAATGCTTTCATGTGCAAGTCAATGCCTTGAGCTAACAAAAATCTCCTTTGCTAACGTGCCGAAACACTGAAGCAACAAATAGCTCGCTCTTTGCTCGGCCGCCTCGAAGCGGGAGAAGGAAACTTGGGTAAACAGAGCTCGGGACGAGGAGCGCGAGGCATGCCTGAAATCTTTAAAACTAAGTGAAAGCAAATACATCCCAACTTCTTGATTAATTTAGAAGGGGAAAGAATCACTTTTCTAGGTCAGCTGAGGAACAGCCCAACAGAAGCAGCCCGCTCCCATGTGATAGGCATGCTGAGCTGCTCAGCCTGGGTGTAAAAATAAAACAGGAAGCGAACAGCTTGGGGAACATGGCTTCCTGTCACCAACAGCAAAAAACCAAGAACCATAAAAAATCAGCTGTTTGCTCTTGACTTTGAGCCACCCTTTGATAGTCTCGGTGGCAGCTGGCAGCTTATCTTTGAGGTCCAGGAGTCCTTCCTGGATGCTTTTCTATCAGGGTGTTAAGAGGAAGAAGTGGGCATTATCCCTCCTAATTACCTCAGAAGCCAGATTTTGAATTGCTAAATTTGACCCATTAAGGCAGAGGAGTTGGAGAGCCAGAGCGCAGGATATCTTCCAGGCGAGCACATGCGGGGTGCCATTTTACACCGCCTGGAAGCGGGGCATTTCGTGTGTCCCTGCGCAAGGAAAGGGGCCCGCAAAGCCTGCAAACCTCACCGAAAAGGGGAGCGAGAGGATCTGCACGCAAACAGAGAAAAGCAGAGATTCTCCTAGCACTGAAGGCCACGCTGGACTTCTCTGCCCAGCACTGCAGCAGCCATCAGTAACTGCTGGGATATTTAAAGAAAAGGATGAGCTAAGGACGGACTCCGACCCTCACTCCTAAATACTCCACGTTTCATCAGTTACAGCTAAACTCCTGCAATCTTTTGTTGGCTCTGGCGCTTTACGCAAGACAAACTTTCCCAGCTCCCCCCAGACTGCAGTCTGCACCAACAAGCAGCTCTCATAAACAAGGCAGCATTTGCAGGCTGCCTGCATCGAGCTTCTCTCCAGCACGTCCCCGGGGCTCAGCCAGGAGAGCGCATGTGGCTGGGATCTGCAGAGCCGCTGGTGGACAGCCCATCCACCAAGACCAGCTGGAAACCTTCCAAGGTGCAGGACGGTCAGCAGGAAAACAGAAAGAGGAGGGAAAAAATGAGGCTACGTGCAGGGGGAAAGAGATGCGAGTGGGCACACAAAGACGGGGGGAAAAAGCCAAAAACAAACAAAACCCAAAAAAGTCAACAGCTGTGGAAGCTATGGGGAGAATGAGGGGCAGAAAACGGAACAGTGCCCCAAATACCCCCGGCAAACACCAGCTCGGAGCACGCCGTCTGCACCCGCGCCCCCTCCCCGCCCCCAAGCCTTTGCCTTCAAAGCACGTTCTGAAACTAGAAGCACGGAGCAGTGGTGAAAGTCGCTTTTTACAGTGGTACGGCACATCTACCGTGAGGATCTGCACTGGTGCAAGACAGCCAGCAGAGAAGGGCTAAGAAAAACACTCCCTTTATAGCCTCGCGCACGCTGCCAGCCACCCCCACCGTGCCGGCGCAGGCTGCCGCACTCCACTGCGGAGCGGGAGCTTGGCCCGCGTGACGGCTCCGCAGGCCTCCGCGGGCAGGACGGCGGCACCGCTCCTCCCAGGGCGGCCGGAGAGCTGCCCTGCCGTTCCTCCTCACCCCGTCACAAGCTGGCGACAGCAGCGAAACTAAAAGACGAGATTAACCCAGCAGAGCACGAGACGCGGGCAAGGCAGGGAGGGCAGGACGGGCTACGGACAATCCTCCTCCTGCCCCCGCAGCAGCCAGCAGCCTCTGGGACGAGGAGCGTTTTAAGGAAAGATTTCCTCTATCCGGAGTGGAAGGACATTTTTGCGATGGAACCAGACGGATAGGAAATCTGGGACCTACAAGCAGAGCCTAGCGTCGACGTTAGTGGAGAGAAGTCAATGCCCCCCCGCAGGGAAACACCTCCCTGTTAGGCCTCTCCCTCTCCCCATCAGTCTCTGGTGGGTGGGTAGAGAGATAACAGCTAATGGGCTCCTTTAAAACCTTCATGCCTCATGAGTAGGTGGGACAAAGATTAATAGTCTGGATTGGAAAATAAGTGGTGTATTTCGAAAGCGGCAGTCAGGAGGGGGAGAGGAGAAAATGCGGAGAAGGGACAAGGCGTGAGAGCGGAGAGAGAAAGAGGAAGCAGAGTGCGGCAGAGGGCCCCAGGCAGACACTTGGGGGCTGGGAAGGGGACAGAGAAACAGCAAACGAAACTAGGAGGGACTGGCCTAAAAAAGCTTTCTGGGAGGCTCTGGCTCTTGTTCTTTTAAAGAGTCATTAGAAACTGATTGACAACACGCTGCCGCTAAGTAAGGGCCATACAGAACCACTTCACTTTCGGTTATCAGGGCATGACAGCGCAGCAATTTTCCACCCTGACGAGCCAGACTGGTCATCAGGCATTAGTCAGTGTCATGCAACTATTACAGACCACACATTATGGCTAAATCCTACCATTCAAAAGTTAAGTGAATAGCAAGGCCAAGAAACCTTATGTTTTTGGCAAAGATAAGCATCCCTACCTGTTTATTAACACTGAAGATTAAATTTGTATACTAGAATTTGGGGTGCATAGAGCTGCAAGAACGGCAGTCCACGGGCGCAGAACACCTGCACCGCTCCCACCGCAACCCCAGAGGGGATCGAGTACATTAAAAGTAAAGGAAGCAACACTGTCCGCAGCAGATTTCTAAGGAACATGGGAAAAAGGAAAGGCAAACTGGAACACAGCACTCGCTACGTGAAGCGGCGAGTTAGGTGATCTCTGCGGGCTGCAGAGCACGGCGGTGGGGGGAGCCACGGGGAAGCCCACCGCCACTGCCTGGGTGCCGAGTCTGCAAACACCATTGCACCCCTTCATGTTCAAAATACTCATCTTCCCAAGTGTCGTGCTTCACACCTTAAAAAAGGGGAAGCGAGGGCTTTTCTTAAGGTAACAAACGGTTTTCTCTCTCACTTGAATCAGAACTTCCCTACCTGCCCATGGCAAGTATTTCTTCTGCAGCCTCCAAGTCATGGCTTGAATCACAGGCAGCTCCAAGCCCTGTTACGAGGGCAGTGACTAAAAGCCAAACTATTCGAGAAGACCAGCTTCGCCCCGCAGCTCCTTTCCGCTTACCTCCCCACAGCCACCAGCTGCCCCACCTCCAGCTGGGCATTGCCAGCGTTCCTCGTCTTTTCCCCTCTCCCGAAATGCTTATGCAGGCATTGCTTAGTGCCGGCCTGCTCCGCGGCCCCGCGCCCTTCCAGAAAAAGTTTGCTGAGCACAACAAAAGCCTCGGGAGCTTAGATCACCGCTCCCAGATTCCTAGCGCGCTTCCAGCCACAACTGGCATCTCGTTTCCAGGATTCATTGGCTTTTTTTGCCCCACATCGTCCTTCGGATCAATTCCTTTGCTCGCTCGCTTCGCACACGGTGGTCTCCAGCTCCTCATATTTCCCCAGGAAAGCAGGATTCGTGCCCAGCCTTTCTTCACATGGCTGCCTATCTGACACCTTACTCCCTCCACAACAAGTTCTCACCTTGAACGTCTTTCTCACCAGTTTTTAAGTAGATTCTGACTTTGACGATTATTTTTAGAAATGCTCTTGGGGTGCTAAGGAACAAACGTGGCGGAACGCAGGCTAGTGAAAGCAAAATGCAGCGTGTGGTTCTTGCTTTTCCTAACCCGCCACTTTGAGAAGAGCACAAACTAAATTTAAGAGGAGCTTGCTGCTGCTAAGATTTCTGATCAGGCCATCGGCTGTTCTCCCCACGAGCTCTGCTGCAGCGGATCACAGGAATCCGAGCTCTGGACTGGAATCAAGCACAATTGGTTTGCTTCAAACAAGAACTGCCAGTCTATAAACCCCTTGAACAAAGCTGCGTCTTATTGACTATTTTTAATAAATAGGGCTGGCACAGTAAAATTGGACAATTGTTATGAACAATAAAGGAGACAGACTTTGATTACAAGTATTCAGAAGCAACACAGGGACATTTTAGGATTGAGTATTTGCTTTGCAACACAAGTTCTGTCAACTGAAAACAGCAACTCAGACCAAATACTCCTTAACAAGCAGTTTGGGAGAAGAGCAGAGAACAGCAGTAACGCAGCGAGAGAGGAACCATCCTTTTTTTTGTATGGCAGGCAGATAGCACAGTCGATACCGTGCAGCAGAGGAGAAGGCAGGCAGGACTACAAGGTGAGACGCGTGTACGCGATGCACACAAAGAGCTGTAAATAACAGCAGAGTTTGACAGAGAGACCTGGCAAGGTTCTCCTCACCGATATCTGACCAACTAGCACAGCATTAGTGGGAGTCACCTGGGTAATTCCCCACTCAATGTGACACACAACCTCTTAGATCAGGGACCATCTGCAAATAAATCTGGACCCCAGCAGTGATATCATCTGTCATAATGTCTGGTGCAGCACAAAGCACCTATGGAGGACAGAGCACGTTTTGGGGGGTGCGGTGGGGGGAAATTAAGCTTCATTGCCAAGTACATCATGGCGACCAACCACCCTGCCCTCACCAGTAGCTACAAAACCCTCTGGCTGGACACAAACAAGCAACGTAGTCGAGAAGATCGAGCCTTCAGCTAAGCGCCGTGGAGAGCGGCCTTTAGGAGAACCCATCGGGGGATTAGACACACCAGCAGGTTTGGGAATGAGGGAGGAAGGAGATAATCAGATCTGAAATTCCCATCAGTATGAAATGAGACTTAACTCAGTAGCTTGCCAACGCAGACTGACTGTTCTTTCTAATGTCTATGACAACTCTGCCTCAAATTTCAAGCTTCTCTCAGCAGTAACTACTCCCCCATGTAGCTGTAATGGCCAGAAAGAGACCGGCTTTTTATGTAACCCCAAAAGACTAGCAGAAAGGGAAGCAGCAGCCACACACACGCAGAGAACTGAAAAAAAAATTCGGCAGAAGGCTCTGCCGAGCGCTCAGGGCTATATCCAAGCTCACAATGCAGCCACGGAGAAGTGGGATGCAGCAATCAGAACTGCTACAGCTACACACTCAGAGAGAGACCTAGCAATCAGTGCTGCATCTGAGCAATAGGGAGTGAAATTATAGAGCAAACTGCCATGTGATGCCACAAACTCTTCCATTCCGCCAGCTGTAACAAGTATTCATTCCCAAAAACGCGTCACAGGCTCATCTGTCATTAACAGCCCAGCCTGCCAGCAGCTGAGCAGGAGTCAGCAGGGAAGGGCAGCTGCAGGGCTACTTCCTTTCGCAGAGGTCTGTTCTCCCCATAAAGCCGCAGGGGAGTTGCACGGGTAAATCCCCACGCGCAGCGGAAAACGCTGCCCACCGTCGCTTGCCGGGCACAAAGCACGGAAAACCCGGGCTGTCCTCTTACCACTGTCACGCAAAAGCTTTCCTGAAGCAGGATCTGTGGAAAGCACGGGGACTTCAAGAGTTAGCCGATCGCAATAAAGCCCTCTGCATATTAATATTCCACCTCGATCACCAGCTCGAGGACTTGAGAGATACAATCTGCCAGCGTTGCGAAAGCAGCGTTTTGGCAATAGCATGGGGTAAGAGCAGCACCGCGCATTGCCACAGCTACGCTCTGACACGAGGAAACGTCGGCCCTGATCTCGCAGAAAAACGAAGCCTTGTACAATGCACCGTGGAGTCCTTGAGCCAACAAACATCCAGCTCGCTCAGTTCCCAGAGCAAAAAATACTCTTTTCTCTTTTTTTTTTTTTGTCTGCTGTCTCTAGAAAATGCAAAAGAGACTCAAAAAGCCATTTGCTGCATTTTTTTGTTTTTGTTTCTTTTCCCTGGCTCACGCATTACCGTCGTCATTTACTGCCCTCAAGGGGATTGCACAGGTGTGACTGAAAATTTGGCTCTTCCTTTTAAACTTTTGTTATCAGCTTTACCGAAGATGATCTTGCTGGAATAGCTGCCAGCCTGCTCTCCCGGCGAGGGACTAGCTCTAAGCTGCTGGCAGAAATCGAAGCGCGGGTGGGAGGATGGGGGGGTGGTCACTAAAGGGGAACACAGATCTTCTCGCTTCTGCTGCGGTGTAAATACAGGGCCAGCAGTCTGACCTAGACTTTCCCCCCCCCTAAAAACAAACCAGTGCCTAATTAATGTTTTCATTCATTTAGCTGAAAAACAAGTTAAACAAAGAGGGTCACCTGGTGTTCCTAGCAATGCCCGACTTCTTAAGATACAGGCAGAACAAATGCATTTAAATAAAACCCTAGAAGAGATGTGACAAGAGAAAGGCAGTTTAGCTCAATTAGAGAGCGCTGTCACAGAGATTTGATTCTCAGAATATAGAACTATTGATTAAACAGGAATTAAAGCTCAGAAACAGAAAGGTTTCAAGGTCTTTGCCATGAGAATATACATCAGGAGAGAGGCGGGAAGGACTCCCTCGGCACTAGAAGAGCTCTGGCGTTGTTGCTTCCTTGGAAACAGGAGGTGTAAAGGGAGCAGAACATCTTCTGCTAAACCTATGAATAATTTTGGCAAGGATACAAGGTCAGTGACAATACAGAACAAAACCATAAGCCTCAACCAACAGGTAGCTTTAGACTACCCAGATACAGAAATCTCCCTTTAGGTTCTCAAATATTTATCTAGTATGTGGGGAGAGGCCTGGTCACAGGGACGGCTATGAGTCCACCAGCAGATCTCCAGCTGCGCTCGGCCGGAGGCTGAGCCACTGTCCAAAGGTTACTCAACGATTTACACTAGATGAGTCAGTCTCAGCCATCTGTTCCCGGGGGGTAGGAGCCCCCTAAGCAGTAACCACCACCAGGTTCAGCAGCCACAGCAGCCCAGGAGACAGGGCTCTGCTACAGGGGACAGCCACCCCGGCGCCCGAAGCGAGTCCTTAGAGGGCAAGGGTGGGAAGCATCCACCGGCAAAGGAGACGGCTCATTTCTGTCCCAACGCAGGCAAAACAAGTGCCGGATAAAATCAGATTTAATTTCCCCAGTCTTTAAGCGCAGCACATTCTAACAGCACTGAGTACACTTGAAAGAGGCGTTGACTGGAAAACAGGCAATTCAGGTGACAACACAAGCACCACTATTCCCAACAGCTCCATTTTCAGCCGCTGTCGGTATCCAAGCCTCACGACATCGCCGCGCGGATGCCTGCACGGAACTGCAGGCCAACTTCTGCAAATGGTGCACGGCTGCTAAAGCAAACACCGCTGAATCGCTCATTCCCAAGCTGAATTACTGCTAATGAGGATAGCATGTTTTCTTCCTCTCCTTCACACCAGCCTCCTCGAGCAAGAGGAAAGGCTTATGCCTGTTAGCTCTTAACAAAACATTCAGTGCAAAGCACAACTCTCACAATACATCAGCATATTTCCATTCTAGGGCAGTGCTCTGCAATTAATACAGAAAAAAGGGGTGTGTTTTTTTTCTAAATGACTTATTCCTGAAGCCTGAACGTATTTTAACCTTCCTTTTCAGCAGATAAACTCTCTCATTTGCAACTAAGCCCAGCCTCCCCTCCTTTAACACACACTAAACTGTTTTGATTAACCAAAGAGTAGGAACAAACCAGTTCCAACTGTTTTCTATACAGCTCAACTGCTCTTTCGGTTTCAGCTCACGCCTAGATAATTATATCACAGCACCGAGTGCCCCCACCCTTCTGCTGCACTTGGGGAATACTGGAAAGATAAGTCTTTTCTTAATTATTAAATGTAAATAGCTCATTAAATATAATCCAATTACTTTAATTGTAAGAAAAAGGAAGTAATTACAATATGTACATGTATTCTTGCCTGAACAGTTTTAATATCTTAAATGAATCTTTGCAGCATTAATATTTTTAAGTTAACCTTTGACATGAGGAAAAAAAAGACACTGACTCCCTGATATTTTCAGAAGTGTTATATCTGCTGGGATTTCTGTCACGAAAACAAAGGAACAGCCTTAAGCATCTAAATTCAAATGGTTTGCGAACAATGTCTTAATAAAGTCAAAATAACACATGGGTTTTCTACTACGGAAAAAAAAAATATACACAAGATGTGACATTAAACCCCCTAATGTGTTTCTTGGATCTCCTGAGTCAAGCGAGACAGAAAAAGGGCAATACTGGGCACTATTACAGAGCTGGCAGGATGGACAAACCCCGTAACCCCGCGGGTACCTAAGGCAAACACGCAAATCCTGTGTTTTCCAAGCACCTCCTCCCTTCCTACCGCTACGGTCTGTCCTGCCTGAGGATGGGGAAAGGAACCAGGGGCCGGGGAGGGGGAAAGCAGCCTGCCCCATTTTTAGGGCTAGCCTCTCATTTTGGAAAAGCGGCCGCAGCACAGGCGCAGAGGGGCCCGGCGAGGCAGCCTCACCCGCGCGGCATCGCCGGTCCTGGTTGCTGTGCACGCACGAGCCATCTGCGCAGCGCACGGGCACGCGCGCTCCCAGGCTGCCACTGGGGATCTGCCGGCAGAGCTGCAGGAAGCTGCGAGGAGCAGCCCTCTGGTTTTGCTCAACAGTCACAGTCCTGGACTCACTTTCTCCATCAGTGCAGCCAACAGGACGGAACGATCTTCCAAGCAGACTTCGGCAGGGCCTCGCTGCTGCAGTCAGGCCCCCCGGCCTGAGAGGGCAGGGTCGAGTTTCAGTTTGGATGTGGTGGCAGATGCCTGTGTAATCTCCTTGGGACACTGAGAAAAATAATCTTTTTTAACTGCAGTTGTTTCCATTTTGCATGTTCTGAGCCCAGTCGTGATCTCACCTTATGTAATCCGCAGTGCAAGCTCCAAGCTCTGTACCATCCAAAACTACTTCAGAGTGTTCGAAACCATCACTTTATTTAACTGATCTTTTCAGGAGAAGAGATTAGACTGTATTATGGTTGCTAAAGATGCAAGTCTTTCTATCAAAGCTCACCACAAGGTCCATAATAAGCTGCTTTATGGAAACCTCTCATGTGAAGCCAGACCCTAGATGTAACCTCTTTGATACAATATTGAATTCTCAATAGCAACCAAAAGGCTATTTTGTATAAGTTAATTACATGGGTTTTTAATTTAGCCTCCAGAGGGGAAGTGGCCAGTTACTTCATGCTGCCCTAGACAGAAGGTAAAGGTTTTACACAAGCTGTGTTTATAGCTATATGCCTTCCTGCAGCAAAGGATCGGCTCAGCAGCTGTTGGTATTGAAAGAACAGGATCTGGGTGTGTGCATGGTTCGCTCGCCTTGTTTTTTTTTTTTTTGCAGCTGCAAGGCCAAAACCGTAAGAGCGTGAGCTTTTTCTTACGGCGCACAAAAGCCGGGTGCCTGAAAGGGAACTTGCTTCCGCTCTGGCAGGCGCTCAGCTAACTCTCCGCTGGGCTAAGGGGTGGTCGTGGAACTTTCACCCATCCATTCAGCCGGGGCTGCTGTTCCCCCTCCCTCCCAATTAAATCCCATTTTTTGCACTCCATGCATGAACTGCAGCTACACCAATACATCAGATATTGTGGCTGATAGCCTTCTCTGAATGCCACTTAAAGCCCTCCAGCGCAGAGCCGCCTGAAAGCAAAGCATCATTCATTCTTTGAGCAACAGAAAAGACTTCTGCTATACAGAGACTTGAAGTAGGACTCTAAGAAGTAGAAAAGGGCATACGGTGAAAGAGGAAATGAGAAATTAAAACCACATTCAATCTTATTAGTGGTAATACAATAGGTCAAAGCACTTTGCAAAATTCTACTGCCAGCGAACAATTTACGCAGAACTCCTATGCAGTAAGTAACACCGGCCTGTTTGGCTGTTGCAGAAAGAGCAGAGATTCCCAACGGCTATTTTAGACAGCCCAGCTGGGGAAGGGCGAGGGCTAGGGATATTACCTCATGTGTTTTGGGAGAGTACATTTGCAAGACTGGAATCTGAGGAATATTCCCCCCTCCTCCTTCTCCCATCTGAAACATTTTTCTCTCTAGGGATTCCCAGCATCTTATAAGCGAAGCCTCTTTGAAGTACCGCAAAGTGGCATTGCTCATCGTTTCAGTAATGATAGTAAATAAGCGCCAGTATTTTGTTGATCCTACTCCTTTTGCTGTACAAACAAAAGGTCAGAATCATTAGCCCAGTTTTATGAGTGGGCAGAAATGGGAGACTCAAAACAGTTAGGTGACTCTGTAACATCATATGAAACATCAGCAGCTAAGCAAGAGAAAACCTTAAGCCACAGGACTGGAACCAAGAATAGCCATGCTAGCTTGTCCAACCTCCAGCTAAATCAGCATCCTCTCCACCTCTCCACCTCATGCTCTAAACAAAGAGCATAAGAACAAAGCAAATATAGAGCAACAATTCCCCCTTTTTCCACTTTGCAGCAATCTGCACCTTAAGGCCACTTTGAAACAAACAATATTATTTTGTCCTTTATGGATTTCACTTCCATGAATGTCTCATCCGTTTCTGAACTTATCTGAACTGGTGGCATCCATAAAATCTTGGGGCAGCAAGTCCAATATTTATCACACACTGTGTGAAAAGACACTTCCTTTTATGCCCTGCGCTTTACAATTAGGAGATATCAATCTCAGCTCGAGGTGTGGAAAGAAGTAGGCCATTGCTCCATAAAGGGATTGTTCAAATAAATGCACCACCATCCATATTAAATAAGCACCTTCTAAGGAGAAGGTTATCTGGCTACCTCACACAACATGAGAACATTTCAATTCTTACTGAACACTTTCCAGCAGAGGCCAAAAAAATGAACTCCTGGTTTAGACTTGATTTACAGCAACAGTAAGAAGACATTTTCAGTGGAAAGCTCTTTGTCCATTCTCTACTCTTCTAACAGTAATACAGGAGAATCAAAACCTTTAAAACAACAGGCCACTAGTGATCTCAGAGCAGCACCTCCAAACTGATGGCACAGCAGCAATCTCTCATGCAGAAACTGAAGCCTTCAAGCACAAATGCTAAGTGCTGTTGCTTCACAAGCACGTCCCATCTTCTTCACATCACAGCATCCTTTAAACCACTTCTCCCAGGCACAGGTCCAAGGAGACCGCTTTACAGGAGGAGACTACACAGAACTCCTCAGAGGACCAGAGCAGGTCACCACTGACCCCATTTGTGCAAGAGCACAGCTAGAAAGAGATGCCACACGGAATTGCATGGGAAAAGTCAACGCAAAACCACCAAAGCTAAGTCAGAAATACTTCAGCATCAGAAGAGGAACAGACTGTCCTCCACGTTTGCAAGCACTACTGCTTGCCACCAGCCCTGTGACCACCAGGGACTCCTAGACCTCCTGTAAAATTTCTTCAGCAATGTCCCTGGCAGATGCACACTTGAGGTACCTGTGCTCCACCGCTTCTTGAGTAGTAACATAATACCAGAAAGCTTTACCACGATATCAAGAATTAGGGAAGGATCTTGAGGTACTATTTCTTAGTCCTATTACTATACTACAGCAAAAGCAAGTTTTGGATTTGAGAATGTCATTAATGCTATGTACTGCCCTCCGCACTGCTTGCTCAACAAAATAAGATGCAAGATCGTGTTTCAGCTCTTCTGCGAGGCGACCACCCCCCTACTGCCCCCCAGGAACAAAAAAATCCTACAAGTCTTCAGGTGGAAAAACTAATCTTGTATAAATTTGAATCAAACCTGAATCTGATGACCTTCTACAGAAGCTCTTATTAGCACGGCCTTTACAGTGAAGCCTGATCAGCAGTGCGAGTAGCTTACCCTCCTCAAAAAGAAAACACACAGCATTTTTATTACAGTTACAAAAATACATGGGAAGTAGATTTCAACAGGGTGGTTCTGTTCTGAGCAGTCATTTGCTTATTACCCATAAACCATTTCCATTACTTTTTTTTCCCCTCTAAATCCAGTGTTTATAAATACCTACAATATTTAAATAACTGTTAATTTGTCATAACTAAGGGCCTGATCACACAAATATTTATTCTTGAGCAGTGAGAATAAATAAATATTAATATAAATACAATTTCTTACTCCAAACTCCATTAAAAGCAAGAGCGCTGCTGAAAACAGTAAAACATCATAGAACAGGGAACTGTTCTGCTGGGAAAAATAGTTGGATTTTGCTTTCCTAAATTTCAGCACAGTGAAAGCATCAGAGAAACGATTTCAATTCTAGTTTGCCTCTTGTGCATTTTACACCCCTACAGCATTATTTTAGAAACTATATAAAGGAACAAATCTGGTATTGAGCCATCAGACAGTGGCTGGTTTTGGCCATTTTAACCCTTGAGAGAAACTTTTGGCAACTCATGTTTTTTGCGGAGTCCTCAGGTCTCACTCCATATGAAGACAGCAGGAAGTTTATGCATGACATGTATATACACAAGCACCTAAAACTGTCATTCAATCATTTTTCTGACTTGTGCAGCATAGGCAGCAATGTGTTTTGCTCAGCCTAATGACCTAGGGCTAAGTATTATCGTTAAACATAGCACAGACAAAATAGAAACCTCACATTTAAAACTATTAGATGTTTGAGTCCAGAATACCCATGGAGAGAAGCTACCCTGAAGGATTAAAGATGAGTCTTACACTTGTTGAAGTCTTTCTTATTACAGTCTGTCAAAAAAACTAACCTAATTTTTGTGGAAACATGAATCCCCACAACCTTCTTTGGTAAATCCATCTCCTGATCATTATTTTTTGCAGATGGAAGAACAACGGAACTATATGCATGTGAGGCAATCATTGAAAAGTTTTAACCCCTCCACCCACACTCTGAGATTATCTAAGCTTTGTGAATGAAATCAACTTTTCCTAGATCAGCCCTGAAGAATGAGATACATTCAGAGCATGCTGAGAAACTGGGTTGCAAGTTACAATAAAGGTTATATGATTTTTAATGAATTGCTGCTCACGAATACACTCTGAACAGAAACAATGTATTTTTGAGTTACTGTTCAGTGTGTTATATTATTCCAAGGGGAACAAGTCTTATATTCTGCTAAAAAGAAACAAACACACACACCCCCCACCACTTTATTATTAACTCATTACTTCAAACTCCAGCGGTGACATCTCTAAAGAAAAGAAGGCTACAGTTCCAGGCTTCTATCCTTCTTCAGTAAGCCACTAGTTTAAGTTTTAATAACGCCACATTTCAAATAGGGTACGTACACAAAAAAAAAAAGTTCTAAACACACCGTGTTTCTTCTTTTCCTGAACTCTCGGCCTGCATTCCCCCCATAGCATAGTTTACAAAGCCAGAGCTTGAAAGACTTGCTAGGAATGTACAGCAGGCAGAAGCTAAGGGGAGAATTGGGGGCGAGTCCACAGCCTAACATCAGGTAGTAGAAGACTTTCATTTCATTCCCGCACCTCTGATTTTGCGGGGCTGCAGATGTGAGAATAGCGCAGTTAAGCTGGGCTCTTGCTAACATCACTGTGCAGCAGCTCAGAAAAAACTGATCAGCAGCAGAGAGTTTGGAAAGGCTTATCTCCATCGCTTTGGAGAGGAGGGAGTCTAACAGGCACTAGAAGATTTTTTTTTTTTTTTTTTTTTTTTAGAGTGGAATTTGGGACATTTACTTCTTGAATTTGTTACAAAATAAATAAACAATCAACTTTCTTTTTTTAAAGCAGTGAAAACATGTACTTTGGGAAGAAGCTTACATTCAGCTCACCCTTGGAAGATTATGCTCTTACAACCAACACTCATTAGGTAAAGCAAAGCTTCACCTGGATTCACCTGGGCTACGTAGGGAGCTGACACGCCCACTCTTCGTCCCTAATCAAAGGGAGTTTTTTAAACCAAGCAGCAATTGATGCTTTCAAAACTAGAGGTTCTCAGTTCGATCCCTGCTGTCACCAACCTGCTCAGGTGCAACATGGCCCACTGTAGCTTGTACATGGATTTGAATTAGGTGGGCTTCTAAGACTGGGCTGAAGCTGTCTCATTCAAACCCTGTGTTTTCAAGCACACTCCTTCCAAAATAAAAGCACAGAGTTGTGAAGTGTCTGACCCACTCCACCCCACTTGCTGGATAAAGCTTGTCCTTGGCTGTGAGCACAAGCGGATTTTCAAAGTCACTCTATCAACACATTGTCTGTGTTTTCAGTTGGTAGATGTTAGCTTTGGTTTGTTTTTAACTAAGTTTTGGATTAAACTCTGTATTAGCTTCTATGACAAAAATCCACTCAAGGTCACTAAAAGGCCAATCAGGATTCCTAATGAAAAGTGTTGCAATACAGCATTTTAATTCCAGCAACACTTAGTAGCAACCAATTCTACAGACTTTTAAAGCTAGCGGAAAACATAACTCTTCCCCTTCCTCATGTGATCAAGCATGCGCACTTTAACACTTCCCAAAAAGTAACGTTTTGCATCAGCTTTGCCACAGGGAAATACATACTACTGGTTTGTCACATCTTTTACTTTCAACTTTTCCATTCTCACAAGATTTCCCAGTCTGAGGGAAGGACACGCAAGTGTGAGAGCTATGAAAAGTTTGATAAATTATGGCCTTGTCTGCAGCAATTACAGCCCTGTCCGCAGCAGGTGTACTTATTAAAGTTCCTTATCATCGTTAATATAATTTCATATCCACTAAGATCTTCACTGCTGGGAGTCTTAGGCTATCAGTATTCTCTAACACCTTATTGAACCGGCCTACTCTTGGCATTAAGATGCCACATAGTCCCACTAGTGGTCCCAGCTATGCGAGGGCTCCCAAGTATGCTGCTACTAATGGAAGTAAATCAGTAGTGCCAAATGCAAAACTTTCAGCAGAAAAAAATCCCATCGGGGGAAGGTCTTTAAGGTCAAATAATAGCTAACAGGGAGGAGCTGCAACATCTTGCCTTTCTCCAAAGGACATATGCTATTTGTATCCCAAAGGAGCAGCTCCAATACAAACCCAAATGCTAGTGAGGTACAAGCCTGAGGACATTGCCTGGCAACTTATTTTTTCTCTGAAAGAAATATGGTCCGAGGTCACCAGTAGGTCAGCACACTTGACCAAACTACCCAACCATATGCCATTACACCCTTCAAAGCTTCTTTTCAGATAGTGCCCAGGGATTTAATATTAGGGAAGACATTTCCCAACATATGCCCCCACGCAGTCCTACCTCAGGTAGCTTTACATTTGATATGGCTGCACGGTTAGCTGGTAGCCAAGGGGCTTACACACATCCATAGGGTGCACCCACACATCCCGAAGGATGCACTCACTTCCTGGGGCAGGAAGACAGCCAGCAGGGAGAAGGCGCTTTCACAGCAACCCTCCATGAGGGCAACTGCAACAAGAGCAGCCACCTGCACCAACAGACTTTCTACACGAGTAAGAGACACACACACGTGTGCACAAGCACTACGATGATGGACTGATGTGAAACCCAGAGAGCAAAGGCCACAACCAGCCTGGCGAGAGAGGGACCCCCCACCCCCAGCAAAGCAGCACTTCCTCTCCCTTAGGGAGCACCCAGCAGCCTCCCCTGCTCCCCAGCCCCCCAAGCTGCTCCCAGCTAAGCCAGACCTCTGTAACAGCCCCAGGACAGGGGACACCAGCAAGGCCTGGGCTCAGCTCAGCAGCCGGCCTTCCCCCAACCCAGCCCAGGGCACTGTCCCGCCTGGGCAGGGCAGCGCCCCCAGCCCCCCGGGCCAGCCCAGCCCCGGCCCAGGACACACAGCCGGCACTGAGCCACGGCCCCTGGGAGGGGCAGGGCAAGTGTCAGCCCAGGATAAGGCCATTTCCTTCTCCCTCCCCCTCCCAGGCTGGGGCCAGGCTCCCCCCCAGCCGGGGACGCCAGGGCCCATACAGGGCAGGGGCTCACTATATAGCAGGAAACAGTGCCCGGCTCCCCCCCACAGCTCACTATTTGGCAAGGGCCTAGCAGCTCACCCCAGCGCCTCCTCCTCTCTCCCCGCGGAAGAGGCGGCCCGGGAGGCCCGGGGGGGTCGCCGCTGCCCGCTCTCGCACTCACCCCACTCCGCGGCTGTCTCCTCCGGCCCCCTCGGCTCGCTACCACCAGGGCGGGCCAGCCCGGCCGTCCGCCATTCCACAGCTCCCCCTCCCTGCCCTGACTAAACCTCGTCCCGCCTCCTCCCGGCCGCCGGTCCGCTATCCCATTGGTTCGCTGGCCGCGGCTATTGCCATATCATTGGCTGAGCTCTGCTGTCTATCAAAACCGTCCTACGCCACTTGCGTACGAAACTAGAGCAGCAGAAGAACCCCACCCAAGCCGGCCGCGCAAAGAGAGTAAACAGGGCGGAAAGTACCATCCGGGGCTCCAAAAGGGGGGAGCCTCGGATGGCAGAGAGAAACATTTCCAGGGGAGCAGGGGGCAGCCCGACGCCACGCACAGTGCCAGAATTTCAAAATATATTCCCGGAACCGCGAGTTCCAGAGCACGACCTTCTTCCAGGTTATCCTGGAGGAAAAGGGCCTCTTTCCTTCCTGGAGTTGCCCCCCCCCAAGAAGGGCTGCACCTTGGTGCTGCCTTTCGCCTCTATGGTCTGACGCTCCGCAAGGAAAGTTCCACCTGGGGGCGTGGCG
>PTFA01000044.1:4651744-4665696 GCA_003342895.1 Casuarius casuarius
TCCCCTCCCGCCCCCCCCACGGGATCGTCAAGGCCCAGAGGGGATTTTCCCACGGTGGCAGCTGGGGACCCCCGCGTCCCCCCCGTGCATGCATGCGGGGGGCTGCACCGGAGCCGGGGGCGGCTGCYGGGGTGCTGGGAGCAGGGCCGAGTCGTGCCCCGGGGGGGGGACAGCAGGAGGGCGCGGAGGCGCTGGGGACACCCCCGAACGCGGGCCGAGGCGGCGGCGGCCTCGCAGCTCATGGAAAGCGGCCGCGCTCGGAGGAAGTGAGCTCAGCGCTTTGGCAGCAGGCGCCGGGCACCGCCGGGTGCCGTCCCCCCCCCCGGCACCGGCCGCCCCCCGCAGCCGCCCCGCGCCCGGCCCCGCTTCCTTCCCCACCCCACCCCGGCCCGCCCTGGCCGGGTGCCGGGTCCCCCCCCCCCGGCCACCGCCGCGACGCCCCCCGCGCACAGCTGCCGTCGCCAGGCAACGCCCGGCCAGATGTGGAGCCCGCTGGGGTCGGGAGCCCTGGGAACGGCCCCGGCGCCCGCGGCGATCAAAGGCGCCAGGCCGCACCGCCCCCCCGGGTGCCCCCCGCCCCCGCTTCCGCAGAGGCTCTGCCAGCCCCTGCCTCAGTTTCCCCTCCCTGGGTGGCACCCAGGGGACCCTAAGGCAGCACCCGAGGGCGTAGGGGTGGCCAGCACCCACCACACTGGAGCATCTCTCGGGGCTCCTGCCCCCCCCGGATTGCAGCCACCCGAGGCTCTGCCACCGGGCGCCCCGCGATGGGGACGCTGCAGCCCGCGGCCGGTGCACGGCCCCCTCCCCGCTGCCCCCCACCCGCAGGGCACCTGCAGCCCCTGGGGCACCCACGGGTGCTGCGGCGCGGGAGGCCGTACCTGGGCCGCGGGTGCTTGCAGTGCAGGTTCACTCTGAAGCTCCTCGGGGCGCCGTCGCCGTCGCAGGGGGGCTGGCGGGGGCCGGAGCCCGGGGCGCGCGGGGGCCGCTCGGCTGGCGGGCTGGCGCCGTTCTCCAGTCCGACGGGCTGGCCGGCGACCGAGCTCCCATCTGCCCGAGGAAGCACAGGGACCCCCGCGCGTCAGCCCACGGCCGCCCTTCGCCGGCCCCCCCGGCTGCGCCCTGCCGCGGGGGGGGCGTTTTGCAGGGGGCAGGACGCCCCTCCGCCGCCTGCGCCCGACCCTGCCTCCAGCCTCGGGGCGGCTCTGCCACGTGGCCGCGTCGGGACGGGCCCCTGCCGTGCTGCACGCGCGTGTGCGAGAGCAAGTGTGTGTGCATATGTGTGTGCACGTGCGCGTGTAAGCGCATATGTGTGTGCATGTGCGTGTGTGTGCGCATATGTGCGCATGTGCGTGTGCAAGTGCATGTGTGTGTGCATATACGTGTGCACATGCGTGTGCACGTGTGCGTGCAAGCACATATATGTGTGCATTTGCGTGTGCAAGCGCATATATGTGTGTGCATGTGCATATGCGTGTGCATATACGTGTGTGCATGTGCATGGGTGTGCGCGGTCCGTCTGTGCCTGTGCGTCTGGCTGTTTCTCCCCCACAGCCGTGTGCGAATCTCTGCCTGCTCACTCCCTCCCCCAGCGCGCACACACACACCCGCACACCCGCGCGCACACACACACACCCGCGTGCCGGGATCCAGGCTCTTCCCGGTGTCTGGAGGAGCGTGACAACTTATCGACACGGCAGGAAGGAGGATTCGAGCCTGGCGCTGCGTCCGGGGCCCCCTCCCCGCCGCCCGCGCCGTGCCGTGCCGGGCTGGGCGCTGGCACCGCGGCGCAGGCACCTCTCCCGCAGCCCGGAGCGCCGCTGCGCTGCTGCGCGGTGTAGAGTTACACCGAGGGCAACGCGGAGCCGGAAAAAATGTGCTAGAAAGACCGGTCTGGGCTCCGCTGGAGCTGCGAACGCGCCCGGAGCCCAGCGCGGCTGCAGGGGAGTCAGGCAGGAAGGAAGCAAACGGGAGGTTTTCCAGGAGAGCCGCCGGGAGCCGGGCCCTGCCGCGCGGGGCGACCCGAGCGCTCCGGGACGTGGGGACGGCGCGGTCCCCAATGCACCCCCGGCCGCGGGACGATGCGGTGCTGCTGCAGCAGAGCGGCTGGTGCAGCGGGTGCACCGGCGGGTGCTGGCGAGGCCGGCGGCGCTGCATGGGTGCTGGGCCCTGCAGCGGGTGCCGGAGCAGGCGGCCGCATGGGCAAAGCGGGGTGCCGGTGCAAAGGGACCCGGGGGGGGACACGTCCCCCTGCGCTCTGCAGGCACCGGGGCGGTGGGATGCGGGCTGCGCCGCTCACTTTCACCTCCTCTGCTCAGCCCCAGGCAGCCGCCACATGTTTCGCATTAGGCGCCGCGGACGGAGCTCGCCGTTCCCGGTTGCTAGCCAGGGGCAGGGCCTTCCCTCTTTTCTTTTTCCCTTTTTTTTCTTTCCCTTTTTTTTTTTTTTCCTTTTTTTTTTTTTTTCCCCTCGCTGGTTACAAAACACCAGCGGAGACCACACACAAGAGAGCAGGGATGGCGAGCGCGCCGGGCGCCGCGGGGCGGGGGGCAGCCGGCGAGGAGGAGGAGGAGGAGAGCCGAAGGCAGCGGAGGAAGGCCAGCGCGGTGGCGGGGGGCGCGAGACTGCGGCCACCGCGGCTCCCCACCTCCCGACCCCCCGGAGCGCGCGCCGAAATCCAATACCCGATCGACGACCTGGGCTCGCCGCCTCCCCTGCCCGCCCTTAATCCTGCAACATCTTTAATTAGTTTCACAGGTCTCGCCGAGGTGGCGGGGGGCGGCACGGCCCCCCCGGGCTGCAGCGCTCCCCAGCCCCGCTCGCCCTCCCCGCACGGGCTCGCTTGGCACCGGCGTGCCGCCGCGGCCCCGCGGCGTGGTGCCCGGCTCCGAGGCCACCCAGACGCCGGGGTGGGACCGGAGATGCCACGGGGAGCCGGCCACCCGGACGGGGACGCGCTGGCCCGCCGCTGCCTCCCCCTGCTCCGGGGAGACGGGGCGCCGCGTCCCTGCGTGCCCGCGTGTCACGGGCACACGCGGCTGGGGGGGGTCTCCTCGYTGCATGCGGGCACGCACGCATTTGGGGCACCGCGGCGGTGCCGCTCGCTGCACGGCGCCCGCACACGTCTGGCGGTGCTGCCTCTGCCTTGCACACGTGTGCACGCGCAAAGACATGCCGGGGGCACCATGGAGGTGTCCCTCCCTTGCACACGCATGTCTAGGGGCGCTATGGAGGTCTCCTTCCCTTGCACACGCATGCCAGGGGCACCGTGGTGGTGGCCCTCCCTTGCACACACGTCTGGGGCACCGTGGCGCTGGCCCTCCTTCGCTTGCACACACCCACACGTCTCCGCCGCCCCCTCTGCACCCCATCTCTCACCCCCCCGCGCCCCCCTGCCACTCCCCGCAGAGCCCCCCCGCGCCTGCTGACATCGATGGAAAATCCCCTCCAGTGACAGCTTCCCGGCCGGCGCTTTCCCAGGGTTTCCGTGCTCCCTGGCCAGCCCCCCGGCCAGCTCCTCCCCACGCCGCACGGGGGGCCGGGCTGGCAGACCCCCACCTCCTCGCCCACCACCCGCCCCCCCCAGCACGGGACGGAGCCCTGGGAGCCCTGGGCATGGGGGGCACAGCCAGGGGTTGGGGGCAGAGCCCCGGGGGCCTGGGGGGGGACACGGGGGTACCAGGGCTCGGGGTGCTTCCCGGCAGCTTCGCCCCGCTGCCGCCGCTGCTCCGGCCCGGCCGTCCCGAACGGTCCGGCTGAGCCGCTCGGCTGCCGGTTCCCRGCGAGGGCCCTTAGTTCACCCTAGTTCACCGGACACCTTCCCCAGGGTGGGGAGTGCCACGTCCCTGGGGCGGGCACCTGGCCCGGCACCGTGGTGCCCAGACGCTGGCGGCGATGAGCACTGGGTACCTGCAGGGCTTGGCCTCCCCCGGCCACCCACCTCTGAGCAGGGCACTGCAGGAAACTCCAAAACCTCTCCCAAATCCCGCCCGGCCGCAGGCAGCGGCACCCTGCAGCCCCGGCRGGCCGAGAGCCCACGGGGCCCGTGACGGGCTCAGCCTTCAGCCCCGCAAGGTGCCGCAGTGCCCTCGGGGCGCTGGGATGGGGCACGGCCCCGCCAGCCCCCGCTCGCACTGCTGCAGGGAACCATCTCCCCATGCAGGAAACCATCCTCCTCTGCAAGAACCACTTTGCCCGCAAAAAAACACTTCCCCTGCAAGAAAACATCTCCCCCTGCAAGAGCCACCTCCCACTGCAAGAAAACATCTCCCCTGCAAGAACCATCTCCCACCGCAAAAACCATCTCCCGCTGCAAGGATTATCTATCTTCTCCGCAAGAAAACATCTCCTACTGCAAGAACCATCTACTCTGCAAGAACCACCTCCCACTGCAAGAAAACATCTCCTACGGCAAGGGCCATCTCCCCCCGCAAGAGCCATCTCTGCTGCAAGAGCCATCTCCCCTGCAAGGACCATCTCCCCCACAAGGACCCTCTCCCACTGCAAGAGCCATCTCCCCCGCAAGGACCCTCTCCCACTGCAAGAGCCATCTCCCCTGCAAGGACCATCTGCCCCGCAAGGACCATCTCCCCTGCAAGGACCATCTCCCCCGCAAGGACCATCTCCCCCGCAAGGACCATCTCCCCTGCAAGGACCATCTCCCCCGCAAGGACCATCTCCCCCGCAAGGACCATCTCCCCCGCAAGGACCATCCCCCCCGCAAGGACCATCTCCCCTGCAGGGACCATCTCCCCGTGCTGCAAGCGTGGGGGGCAGCAGCTGCCCTGGGGCCAGGGAGGTTGGGGGATGCTCCCCCGGTGCCAGATCCTTCCCAGCCCCAGCGGAGGCAGCTGGGGGGACGCAGCCCCCCTCTCCCACCCCGGCCCCTCGCCAACACCCTCCCCGGCCCCGCGGGGGCTCTGGGCCCCRGCGTCGCCCCTGCCCGGGCCGGGGGCGGGCGGCGGGGCGGGGGGCCGGGGAGGTGGGGCTGTGAAATCGGGCGACAGATGGGCTGCAGCGACGGTGGCACCTCGGCCGGCTGGAGCGCCGAGCCGCAGTTCAGCGCGAGCAGGGAAACGGGCTAAATTTAGCCGCTTCCCTCGGTGCCAGCTTTGTTCCCCCGCCCCGCCGCGCCGCGAGCGAGCGGCAGGCGAGCAGCCGCCCGGGCCCCCTCCTCTGCCCTCGCCTCCGGGGGGGCCGCCCGCCCCCGGCAGCGTTGGGGTGCTGGGGGGGGCCTTGCACGCCTGGGTGCTGCTGCCGGCGGGTGTTTCGTGGCCCTGCGCCGCGGTGCCCCCCGGCAGGCCTGAGGCCATGCAGATGGCCACCCCCCCCCTCCGCTCCCTCTTATAGCCACAGCATGAGTCACGGCTCCGGTGCGTCCCTGCCCGGCGCCCGGCCACGCCGGGTCACCTAACGCCCGCGGCCGCCCCGGCGCCGAGCCCCCGGGCGGCTCTGCACCCCCAGCCCGGCGGTGCCCCCGGGGGGGGCGGCAGCGGGGTCCCCCCCCACCCCAGCAGCCCTTCGCAAGGTGCCGCGGGGCCGGGCGCCCACGTGCCGGCGGCACTGCGACGCCCGCTCGAGCCCCCCGGCGAGCGGCGGGGCGGGGGGCAGCGCCGGAGCCTTTCGGGGCCGGGGGGGTCCGGGCGGGGGGGCCGGCAGCCGGTTGCCTCCCTTGGCCAATTTTAGAAACTGGCTAGACAAGAACGGCAGAATGGGCCGGGCAGGATTTACGAGCGGGCTGGTGTCGGGGTGGGTTTTTTTCGGCGGCACGTATTAGCTGAGCGGAAACTCCTGGCCGGAGCCGCTGTTTCCTGGGAGATGCGGCGCGGCGCGGGCTGGGGCCGAGGCCGGGGGCAGGCGCCGGGGCCGCTGCAGAGCCCGGGCGCCTCGGGGCGTCGATGGCGAGCGGGCAGCGGGCACGGAGGCACGGGCGCAGCGATGCCCACGCGGGCGTGTGCACGGTACACACTCGTGCATGGGCACACGCGCGCATGGGCACGCGCAGGTGCATGCACGTATAGCCACGGCTATAGATGCACACGCCTGCAAACGGGCGTGCATGCAGAGGGGCACGCGTGGCCCCGTGCATACGCACCCGTGCACACATACACGTATATRCGCACACGCATTACGTCCGCACAAGGATGCGTGCGTGCACACCCGCCCGCTCGGGGTGCAAACACACCGACGTAGCTAACCCGCCTCGTCCCCAAAAAGTCAGAGAGGCCGCGGAGCGCTCGACGGGCGGCAGGAAGGTGCAAAGGGAAGGAAAACGCCGCTCTGCACTTCCCAGCGCCCGGCGGCAGCCCCGGCACGTCCCCCGCGGGCAGAGCGAGCCCGGGAGAAGGTCGCGCGCTCGCCCCAGGCGGTGCCCGGCAGCCCCGGGCTCGGATGGGAACGGCAGCCTGCAGCCAGCTCCCCCCGGGGACCCAGGCGTCCTGGCCGGTCCCCAGCCCCCCGCTCGGCTCCCACCCAGCTGCCCGTCCGGCTCCGGTTACAGCCGCGCCGGCGATGGGACCGGGCGCGAGGGCACCCGCCTCTCCCAGCACCCACGCGGGGCCGCGGGGCGACACGCCGGCGTCCCCAGCTTGGCCGCACCTGATACGAGCTCCAGCTCGCCTATACCTATATATATATATGTATGTATTTTTTTCCTTCTGCTGGGGAGCTTTCCATTAAAATTGGAAGAGCACAACTTGCCGGCAGAGCCCCAGCGCGGATCGTGCACAGCCTGTCACTCACACATCACTTTGTAGATGCCCATAAATTGCTTCATTACCTCTTCTAATTGAGGAGAACGCAGCTGCGGCGGGGCGGTGACAGAGCGCCTTCCCTCTGAAGGATGCTCGCTCTCCAAAGACGGGTCCGGCAGAGCCGCAGAGCCCCACCGACATCCAAATAATAAGAATAATAGTGATAATAACAGCGGCATCCAAGCAAAACCCCTCGGCGAGGGCAGCGGCGCGCGCGGGCACCGGAGCTGCCTGCAGGAGCGGCACCGGCGGCTTGGCGGGGAGGGAAACTGAGGCACGGCGCAAACCTCCGGCGGGGACCCGGGCACGACGCCCCGCGTCGCACCGTGCGGGAGGCCGGCGCGGGATTTGGGGGACCGGAGAGGCGGCGCCGCGCGGGGACGAGGCCGGTGGGGCTCCGCGCCGGCGAAACTCCCCCGAAAAGTCCCCGGGGAACTCGGCAGCGCCGGAGCCTCTCGCGGGCTGGATTCGCCCCGCTGCAGCAGCGATGCACCGCGGCCCRGGCGCCCCGCGCCCACCACCCTGCCGGCACCGCCGGCACCCCGGGGCCGCCGTGGGGCCCCGGCTTTGTCTGCGAGGAGCCGCGCGGCTGCGGCTCTGTCCCCCCGTGCAGGATACTGCAGAAGGATTTACTGTATTGCAGCTCGCGCTGGCTGCAGCCCAGCGCACAATAGATTAGCTGTAGCCCAGGGCAGCACGGTGCGGGGGAAGGAAGGAAGGTGGGAGCTCATTCGGATGCAGATTGCAGGGCAGCCGCTGCAGCACGCTGCGAGCCGGAGCCGCCCGGGACCCCCRGCGCCCTGCTCGGGCGGGCGGCACGTGGGGGGCATCGGCGGCCCCCGCGCGCCCTCCGCCCCCTCGCTCTGCCCCCTCCAAATTTTGCGCAGGGCCGTTTTCCCGAGGCRCTCGGCGGCGCGCTGCAGCCCGGGGCGGCCGGGGGCCGGCGTGTGCCGGGGTGGGGGGACGCCGGGGCCCCCCTCGCTCCGCGCCGCGGCACAAAGCCGGTGCAGGGAGGAAGCGGGTGCCTGCGAGCAGCGCTAATTGATCGCAATTAATGCAGCTCCTACCTCGCCGGGTGGCGGGCAGAGCCGCTGCGACGCGCAGGCAGCCCACGGAGCTCCCAAAACGGGCGCCTCGCCTCCCCCGCGCGCACCCCTTCCCCGCGGCGCGGGCGCCCAAACCACGGCGGCGGCAGGGGGGGCCGGGCTGCCCACCCCTGGCTCCGGCATCCCGGCAGCACCGGGGAGCGGAGGGGCCAGGACGAGAGCCGAGCATCCCGCGTGGGGCACGGGGAGGCGGGGGCTTCCCGGGGAGCAGGATCCGGCCGGAGGGGCTGCTGGTGGGGCCCGGGGGCRTGCATGGGTGCCAACGGCRGGGCCCAGGAGTCCTGCCGCCTCTGAGCACCRGGCCTCGCTCCGAGAGCCCCGGGGCTGCCGCGGGGACGCCTGGGCCCCGCCGGCCGGCTCGCTTTGGCCAGGAGCTCGGAGCCGGCGGATTCAGGCTCCGTAATCCTACGTCGGATGCAGTTGCCACAGCAACGGCGGGTCAGAGGGCAGCGAGGGGAGCCGGCTGCTCCGGTCGGAATGGCAATTGTGCCGGGAGAGGGCCGGGGCGGCGGGGAGCTGGTGGGGGCACGCGGGGGCCCGGCGGGCGCGGGGGCGGCGGGATGCAGCTCCGGGGCGAGTTGTCAGCAAAGATGTCACTAATTGTCTGCAGGAGCAGCAAACTCTCGTTAACCCTTGGGCGGCCGGCGGCGGGCGTCTCCATCGCCGCCTCCGCCACCGCCCCGCTGGCGCGGCCCTGGGCAAGTCACCTCGCCGCTCCCGCAGCCCCGGGGAGCCTCCGCCGTGCCCGGCTCTGCCCCGTTGCATGGCCAGGGTGAGCGCGGAGCAAGTGCTGGGGACGGCGGGGCCAGCCGGACACGGGGACGGACACGGGGATGGGGACGGGGACAGGGATGGGGACAGGGATGCTCCATCCCTGCAGCCCGCGGCTTGCGGCCGGCAAACAGCCGGGCTGCATCTCCCGCTGGGGCGAACCCGCCCCGCGCTCGCCGCTCCCTGCATCCGACGTAGGATCAGGGAGCCTGCACCCGCCGGCTCCGAGCTCCCGCGCCCGAGGCGTCCCCAGGACCGGCGTGCGGAGGGCGCGGGTGCCGCTTCCCTTGCGGAGCGGCCGTCTCCGGGGGCGCTGCCGGTGCGGGAGGCGATTTATTGGCTTTGCAACGCGCCTGCCGGGATAAAACCTGCCACGGAGGCGCTTTACGGCCTGCTAATGCCCGTGCATGCCAATGCAGCCCGGCAGCGGCTGCGTGCGGTGCCCGGCGCYGCGGTGAGGGGCACGGCGACRGCTCMGAGCAGGATAYGGCCCGYGCAGCCGTGCCCGGCGAGGCCRCGGGGGCCCGACGGCGAGCCCCGATGCTGCCCCCAAACCCACAACCCTAAGGGTAAACGTGGCCGCTGCGGCTGCCGTCCGGCTCCTCTACCTGGGCGAGCCGCGGAGAAGCGCTGACGTCGGCACACGCGGGCGGGGGGCGGCGGGGGGGGGCCGGGGCCGGGGCTGAGCCGCAGCGGGGTCAGCAGAAAGCCTCCGGCTCCGCTCGCCCCGCCAGCCGCCCGCCAGACCTTTTGTTCCCATCCAGCACCTTCCCCACCGCCTCGGGGGTCCGCCGCCGCCGCGGTGGGAGCGGGTCCCCGAACAGTGGTCCCGCCGCGCGGCCCCGGGGACGAGGGGGAGGCAGCGCGCGGCCCCCGGCTGGGCCCAGGGAGGTGCAAGGCGCTGCCCGGCGCTGCGACGCGGGGACCCTCCCGGCCGCCGAGTGTTTTCGGCCGGGGTTTCCCGAGCTGCCTGGGGGTTGGCGCATGCCGTAACCCTCAGCGATTTGGGCTCCTCGGACCCACGYGCGGGCTCAGCTTCCCCGCCGGGGACGATTCCCACGCTCGCCCCTGCCTGCGCCGAAAGCCCGCTGCCGCCCTCGCGCCRGCAGGGACGGCGGCGCCGGGACCCGAGCTGCTGCACGGCGTTTCGTACAGACGGCGCTGCCGGACGGGGCCGAGACAGCAGCACCCCAGCCCAGTGCAGCTTACTGGGCGTACTGGGCATCCTGCAGCCCGGCAGCTGGTTCCGGCCCCCTCCCGTCCCCCTGCATCCCACCACGCAACCTCCAGCCGGGCTGCAAACGCGGCCACGGGAGCAAACGCAACTCTGGGTGCAAATGCGGCGCGGGTGCAAATCCGACCCCGTGTGCAAACGCAGCCTTGGGTGCAAACACAACCCCGGGTGCAAACACAACCCTGGGTGCAAATCCAGCTACAGGCGCACATCCATCCCTGGGTGCAAATCCGGGCCCGGGTGCAAACGCGGCCCTGGGTGTAAATCCAGCCAAAGGCACCCGCGCCCCCTCCCCATCCCCGCACCCCCAGCCGAGCCCCCGCTCCCAGCACCCTTCTCCTTCCCCGGCTGCCCCGTCCCAGCCCAGCGCCACCGCTGTCCCCTGGCTCCATGACGCAGGTCCCCCCCCCCCGCTGCCAGCCTCACCCTCCGGATACAGCAGACAGGTCTCTCCCCCCCCCGGCTCCCTGCGCGGCGTCTGGCTGAGCTAAGCGTATTTAGCGCTTTTAATTGTTCTTAATAAATCAATCCCGCCAGCCCCTTAAATCATTTTTGTGGCTTCCCTCTCAGCCGTCCCCGCGGCGGTGCTCGCGTGGAGCCTGCCGTCTGCAGCGCTGCCGGGGGGGACCGGCCGGCGCGGGGGGGGCCGGGGGCGGCATCCTGCCCCTCGCCCGCCAACGCTGCCCACGGCTGCCCCGGCCGGTCTAAAGTGCGGCCGTGCCTCAGTTCCCCCCCCCCCCCCCCCGCCGCAGGGTGGGTCGGTGCCGCGCCGGTGCCCTGCTGCGCCCAGCCCAGCGCCCGGGGCTCGGCCACCCGGGGCTCCGTCTGAGACCGGCCCCGCTCGTGACACTGCCGGGCAACGACTCCATCCCGGCACCGAGTGGGGCGGGAAACGGCGGAAAAACCCCGCGAGCTGCGGGTTGCTGGCGACTTTCTCGGGGAACGGCGGGGCCCGGCGGTGCTCGGTGCTGTACAAACCTCCAGCGCCGGCGGGACCCTGCCCGGGCAGGCGGCGGGCTCCGAGCTCGGCGGTGCCCGAACCGGGCAGAGGGACAACACCCCCCTTAAACCCAACACTGCCGGACCCGACCCCGGGGACGCACGGGAAGAGCCTTGGCCGCGCGCCCCCGCGCCGGACCCCAGCCCATCACCCCGGCCTCGGGGCGGCGGCTTTCGGGGGGTGCCGGGGAAGAGCCGGCGCCGGCTCTCGGTGAAAACCACCCGGCAGGGCTTGGAGGGAGAGCGCTAACCTTGACACAGTTGCAGCAGTCCCTAATAGCAGGCAATATGCCTGTTCTTGGGGGACTGTTGCAGTTGCTAAGATACTGGCAGCCGTGTGAATGGAAATGGGTCAGTAAACCTGTGGAGAGATAGTGTGACACTGTAACCAGCACAGCTGTTGCAGCCTACATCGAAATCCCACCCTTTCAATATTTATCACTCCCGCCTTCGGCTCCTTCCTCCGAGCGATTTTCCACGTTGCCTCCCTCTTCCCCGGGCTGGGAAGGAGCCCGGAGACTTGCACGGGAACAACAACAGCGGCGGCGGCGGGGAGCCGGGAAGGGGGAACGGGCGCGCGGGAGGCGAGCGGCGGGTCCGGGAAGCCGGAGCGGCTGCAGCCGGGGAGGGAAACTCAAGCCCCCTCGGAGCGGGCTCCCCCCCAACGCCCCCCCCTTCGGAAGCAGGATGGAACCAGTTCTTGGAGAGGTTTAACAGGAAACAGGCTATAATCCCCCTGGTAGGAAAACGGGTGAAAAGGTCAATTTACTCCTGTCCCTCGTTTAGGCACTGTGGTGAAATTACACGCTCGCGGGAGGCGCTTTGCACGCTGCAAACGCAGGGCGCGGGCCATGGCGCCCGGCCCCGGCCGCCTCGCCGCGCGCCGCCTTCCCGAGCTGCTCCGGGGGCCGCGCGGCCGGGAAAGGCGTTCCCGCTGGAGCCGAGTCAAACCGCGCCGGGAGCGAGCGAGCGAGCGAGCGGCCCGGCGGCTGCTGGCTGGCGGCGAGGCGGCGCGTCCCGAGCACGCAGGCGCACGGCGCTGCCTGCACCCGCGCCGGGCACGCACACGCATTGCATGCACACGCGTTGAGTGCACACGCATTGCACGCACACGCGTTGCACGCACACGCGTTGCATGCACACGTGCCGTTTGTGCATATATGCTATGCATGCACATGCATGCAGCATGCACATGCGCCGCGCATGCATGCACACGGGATCCTTCCCGTCCCCAGCTCGGCCACCGCGGCGGCACCCGAATCCGGCTCTTCCCGCCCCCCCGGTGCTGCTGGCAGGTGTAAACCACCCCGGACCGCTTCCCGCCGCTCTCAGCCCCCCAAATCCTCCAGCAGCGCCCCAAACGCCAGGCCCTGCTGCTGCAATACCGGCCCCCAGTGCAGCCCCCCCTCCGCACGGGGACCCCCGGCTGCGGCGGCCGTGCTGCGGCGCGGGGGCTGGCTGCGGCCCGGACCCTGCCGGGGGGAGGCGGGCGCGAACATCTGGTCGCGGGGAAGAGGGACAGTCCAGGAAAATGTGCAGAGCTGCTGGAGAGGGGCCTCGCGCCGAGGGCTGGGCCGCGCGAGCCTCGGCCTCCCTCCTGCTCCGCAGCTGCGCCGGGGCCGCCGGAGGCGCCCGGGCCGGGGGGGGACGCGGCGGCGGCGGCGGTGGCGGGGGGAAACTGAGGCCCGGAGGCCGAGCGGGCAGCGGCGAGCGTGCCGCCGGCTCTCGTCCCCGCCGCCCCCCCGCAGGTGGCTGGAGCAGAACGGTTGGTATGGCGACGGGGAAGCAGGGCTGTCTGGCTAAGGTGACATTCGACAGATGCCAGGTTCAGACTCGCTCGAGCCAGGCCCCCCCCGCTGCCTGCTGCCGGACCCCCTCCCCTCCGCCCGGCCCCCGGCACAAGCCCGCCCGGCATCTGCGGCCCCCGCGAGGCCACGGCAGGGCAGCGGGGAGCAGCGGGGCCAGGCGGGCGAGGGGAGCCGGTGCCCGCCGTGCCTTCGGCCATGGCCTGGCACGAAGCCGTCGGCCGCTCCTGCTTGCTCGGCCGCACGGCCGGGTGCAGCTCTGCGCCCACTCGGCTCCAGGGCGGCAGCAGATTTGCAGCATGCATGGAGATTCGCAAGCGTGCACGGCAATTTGCAAGCGTGCATGGAGATCCACAAGCGTGCATGGCGATTTGCAAGCGTGCATGGAGATTTGCAAGCGTGCATGGAGATCCGCAAGCGTGCATGGCGATTTGCACGGCAAAATCCCCCTTGGTCCCCCCTAGCCATCGAAGGAGGCTCCTTCCAGCCCTCCGGACGGCAGATATCCTCCCCGCCCGGCCCCCCGCGTTTCCCCATCCCTTCCCTCCCATGCAGCCAGCCCGGTGCGGCGAGCCAGCCTTGGAGGGTGCCAGCGCCGCCGGGCTGCTCCCGCGCCGCCCATTGCCCCTCCGCACCCCCATCGCATGGGCTTTGCGACCCCCCCCATTGCACAGGCTTTGCGACCCCCCCATTGCACGGGCTTTGCAGCGAGGCCCGTTAGCTGGTGCAGCGGGGAGGCGATTGCACCCACTGCTGCCGCGCGTGAGCATGGGCGAGACCCGAGCGCTGCAAGGGAGGAGGCCGGGGCGCTCCGGGGCGGGGGAGGCAGGGAAAAGGGCCGCGGGGGACCGGTGCTGGGGGCAACGGCGGGTGGCTTGTGCTGCACGCGGGGGCACCTGGCGAAAGGGCTGCAAAGGCGGGACGGAGGCGCCGCGGAGCCCGGGAGGCGCCGGGGCAGGGCGGCGAGGCCCCGCCGGCCTCCCGGCTGCAACATGCCTGAAAAAAGGAGGGAGCGAGGATGGAGGGGGGGCGGAAAAAAAGGCAAAGGGATGGAAAAAGCAAGCAAAGCGCCAGGTTGTTGCCCCCCGGCGCGCTGCCCGCTGCCCTCGCGGGGCGTTTGCAGCCCCGCGCTCTCCCCCCGGCACCCTGCGCCGCTCGGCGCTCGCTYGCGCTCTGGTATTTGGTGTGTTCCTCAGCTGCAGGAAATTCCTGATGGTCTCCATCATGCAGGCTCCGCTCGCATCCCCCGCCCTGCCGCGGCTCCCCTCCAACGCCGGCCGGCCATGCG
>PTFA01000044.1:4688539-4708234 GCA_003342895.1 Casuarius casuarius
GCGGCCCGGCCTGGCGCTGCCCGCGGCGGCAGAGCCCCGGCGCCCGCAGGGAGACCCCCCGGCGCGGGGCGCCCCGGCCGCGGCGCTGCAATCTGCCGCCCCGGGCTCTGCCCGCTGCCGGCTGGTGCCAACCGCCTCCTCGCCGCGGCTGTTCTTGCCACGCAATCTGCTCTCCTCGCCCGGCCCCCTCGGCTCCGGGCAGCCTGCCACGCCGCCTCGCCAAGCCTGGACGGGGGCCTGGCCCTTCCCGGGAGGAATTTCGCCCTCGGATGGGGAAGGGGGGCAGGCGCTGCCAGCCCCGCCGTGCCGCCCGCCAGGGACCCAGGCGGTGCCCGGCTCTGCTGCGCTGAGGGATTTGCAGCCCTGGCACGGCCGGGCAAAGCCGGGGCGGGGGGGGAACTGGCACTGCCAAGCGGGGGGGGCGGCGGGGAGCTGCAGAGGTGCCTGGCAGCGCTCGGGGGGCTGGAAAGGGGCCCGCGCCGCCCTCCTCCACCTGCCTTCGGCCGTCCTCAGCCTGAGCCCCCCGCGCGGGGCTGGGGCTGGGGCCGGTGCTGCTCCCCCCCAGCGCTGGGGAATTCATTAGCCGGCCACAGCTGGGCCCTGCTGGGGAGGCCGAGCCGCGAGGAAGATTAACCTCTTCCTCCCCAGCCTCGAAGCACAGGACCCCCCCCTCCATTGCGTCTGCCCGCACGCAGGCAGCGGGGTGCTGGCAACCGGGCTCCCGGGCACCGCTGCAGCCTGCGGGACCGGGACCAGGACCAGGACCAGGACCAGGATCAGGTCCAGGACCAGGACCAGGACCCTCCAAACCCAGGCACCTTCCTCCCCGGGAAGGAAAGCCTGGGAGCTGGGAGCAGCGGGGTCTCCCTCCGCAAGGCTGCTGGGTGCAGGGGGTGGGTGCAGGGTGCCCGGGGTGGGTGCAGGGTGCCCGGGGTGGGTGCAGCTTTGCCCGCTCTTGGTGCCGCTCTGCAATCTCAGCCCTTACAGAAACCTGGGAGCTTCCCGCCCCATCGGGTTTTCCGGGCTGTTATTTGGGGGGGGGGCTCGTGCTGCAGCCCTGAACGGCCCTGGGGGCTCTGCAGGTCGCTGCTAGCTGCGGATGTGGCTTTCCAAGCTTTTTCTCCGCATTCCCACGTGGAGGCAGCCAGCTCGTCCAGGAAGACCCCCCCACTCCGGGCTATGTGTGTCCCTGTGTGATGCCCCCACCCCCGGCTGCGGGGGGTGAGGATACRGCCCCGGCGCGGGCTGGGCTCCGCCTGGGTGGGGGTGGGTGCCCCCACGCCAAATCTTGCAGTCCCGGGTTGCCCCCCCCTCCCAGCCCACCCAGCCGGGTGCCCCCGAGATGGGGCGAGGAGGACTCGGCCTCCCCGCGCTTGTTAGAAAGGTTTTATTTCTCTCTATTTACAGACTGGCTTTAAAAAAACAAATAAACAACAACCCCCCCCTTCCTTCCCCTAAATCCCCCCCCATCCCGGGCTGGCACCGCCCGGGAGACGGGGCCGGGGGCTCCTGCCGATGGGGAGCGGGGCTGGGCCAAGCCTGCGAGAACGCCCCCCCCCCGGGCAAAGGGGGTGCCTGGGGGGGGCAGCCAGCCCCTGGGACCCCTCCCACGCCATTGCATTGCTGTTGCCCCCCTTCGCCCCTCGCCAGCCCCCCGTTAATGCTTGCCACAGGGGTTGGAGCCACGCTGCAGCCGGAGACCCCCCCGGGCACCGCAGGCCCCCCCCGGCCATTCCCCCCCCCAGACCCCTTGTCCCCCCCCAGTGCAAGCAGTGGTTATGGCTTTCAGGATTTGGCTCTGCTTTAAGGAGAGGATAAAAGGGGGGGGGGCAAGGAAATCCCCCCAAATACAGGAAACCCTGGGGGTGGGATGCTGCTGGGGTGAGGGGTGTGAAATCTTATAAATTAAAGATGATATGGGGGGGTATTTTGAGTTATATTGGGGGGGTGAGCTTCCCCGGGTCAGTGCCAGGATTTGGGGGGGGGGGGTTTGAACCTCCCCCCGCAGCTGCACAGAGCTGAGCTGGGGGAGAGGAGCATAGAGGCTGGCATGGGGGGGGCACCCTGGGGTGCCCCCAAGGCCTGTGCTGCTGGGGGGCAATGGGTGTTTGCAGGGGGCTATAGTGGGATTGCCCCCCCCCACTTGTGCTAATGCTGCTTAAGGTGCCCTGAGGACGTGGGGGGGGACCCTGGGAGTGGGTGCCCCCTCCCCAAAGCCCTCCCACCCCAGCTCGGTTGCCCCCCGGGTGCCGTCAGCCCGGGGGGGGGGGGAAGGGGGCGAGCGTGGGTCCGCGCCGCGGCGGGGGCCGCTGCTCCAGAGCCGCTTCTCCGGGTACAAGCTGGGTGCGAAGGCAACGAGAGCGGGCTGCGCTCGGCCGGGGCGGGGGCTCTGCCCCCCCCCCCGAGGCCCCGGTCCTTGTGCAAAGCCCCTCGGGGCGCCCCCCAAGCCCCCAGGGAGCATTCGYGGGGGGCAAAGGGAGTAACACCCCCCCCCTCCGGAAAAGGGGGGGATTGTCCACAAGTGCCCCCCCAGGCTGGCCGGGGGGGTCACTGGTTGTCGCCCGGCTGGTACTGGGGCTCGGTGGCGGTGAAGTAGTCCTCGAGGAAGGCCTGGAGGTACTCGAAGGTGGGGCGCTCCTCGGGCTCCCGCCGCCAGCACTGCACCATGGCGTCGTGCAGCGAGGGCGGGCAGCTGCCCGGGCACTGCATGCGGTACCCGCGCTCCACCTGCTCCAGCACCTCCCGGTTGTTCATCCCTGCGGGCACGGGGAAACTGAGGCACGGAGCCCGGCGAYGCCGGCGGCAGCACGGGGAAGGGTCACATCCTGCGCTGCTTGCAGCCCCCCTGCCCAGCCGCCCCCCCAGGGGTGCCCGCYGGCCCGGCGGGGGCCGTACCTGGGTAGGGCACCCGGCCCTTGGTCACCAGCTCCGTCAGGAGGATGCCGAAGGACCAGACGTCCGACTTGATGGTGAACCTCCCGTAGAGCGCGGCCTCCGGCGCCGTCCACTTGATGGGGAACTTAGCGCCTGYGGGGGCGAGGGGGGGCTGGGGGAGCCAAGGCGGGGGCACCCGGTGCCCAGGACACCCAGCACCCAGGGCACCCTGCATCTGGGGCACCCAGGCCCCTGGGCACCCAACGTTTGGGGCACCTAGTACCTGAGGCACCCAGGACACCCTATACCCATGGCACTCAGGGCACCCAGGACACCCAGAGCCCATGGCACCCAGCACCCAGGGCACCCAGCACCCAGGACACCCAGCAGCTGGGGAACCCTGCACCTGGGGCACTCAGTGCCCAGGACACCCTATACCCAGGGCACCCTGCACCCATGGCACTCAGCACCCTGCGCTCAGGACACCCAGAGCCCATGGCACCCAGCACCCAGGGCACCCAGCWCTGGGGAYACCCTGCACCCAGGTGCCYGGCACCAAGGGCACCTTGCACCCAGGACACTTAGCACCCAGGTGCCCAGCACCAAGGGCACCCTGCACCCAGGACACCCTATAAMGGAGGCACCCAGCCCCTGGGGCACCCAGCACCCGGGATAAGGGACGGGATGCAGCTCAGGGGGGCCGGGGCAGCGGTCCCCAAGGCGGAGGGGTGCCCAGGCCGCTCACCCTGGCGCGCCGTGTACTCGTTGTCCTCGATGAGGCGCGCGAGGCCGAAGTCGGCGATCTTGCACACCAGGTTGTCGCCCACGAGGATGTTGGCGGCGCGCAGGTCCCGGTGGATGTAGTTCATCCTCTCGATGTAGGCCATGCCCGCGGCGATCTGGGCGAGGGGCACGCYGTGAGCACCCCCTGCCCGCGGCGGGGTCGCCGTCCCCGCGGCCCGGCGAGGACGGGGAGCCCATGTGGGGGTCCCCCCTCCCCGTGCCGGCCCCCCCGGTACCTGGGCAGCCATGTCCACCAGCTGGGGCAGCTTCAGGTATCGGCCGTCCCCGTCCTTTAGGAAATCCAGCAAGCTGCCTGGGGGCAGAGGGTGCCAGTCACAGTGCCCACGCGCCAGCCGTGCCCACCCAAGGGTGCCCTCCCCTGCAAACCCCCGGCCCTGGGGCCGGGTCCCTGCCTGTCCCCGCTGGCAGGGTGACAGCTTGCAAAAGAGCAGGGGGCAGGAGAAGYGTCCCGCGGCCCCCGCTCACCCTGGCTCATGAACTCGGTGACGATGTAGATGGGCTCCTCCGACACCACGGCGTAGAGCTGCACCAGCTTGTCGTGCCGCAGCCGCTTCATGATCTGCGCCTCCTCCAGGAAGGCCTCGGGGGACATGGTGCCCGGCTTCAGCGTCTTCACCGCCACCTTGGTGGTGCCGTTCCACGTGCCTGGGCCGGGGGACGCGGGGTCACACCGAGCCCAAGGGCCACCCAGCCCCGGCAGGGCTGGGATGGAGGGATGCGTGGATGGAGGGAGGCATGGATGGAGGCATGGATGGAGGGATGCATGGATGGAGGGATGCATGGATGGAAGGACAGCAGGATGCTGCATGCTTGCACGGAGGGATGCATGGATGGAGGAGCAAGGAAATCAGGGCAGGGCAGGGGCACGATACCACCCCAGGACAAGGAGTCCCCCCCACCCCATGCCATGGGCACCCGTGGGCTCCTCTCCCGTCACCATCCTTACCCTGTTCCCAGTCCCTCTGCGGGGGCCTGTGCCCAGCTGTCGTCTCCCCCGGCACCCCGCGGTGCCGCCGGTCGGGGAACACTCGTGCCACCCCGCGCCCCCCCGGCCGGCTGGGCCAGCCTTACCCATCCACACGTCTCCGAAACATCCCATGCCGAGTTTCGTGTCGAGGCTGATGGACTCGCGCGCTATCTCCCAGGCGTCCTTAGCTAATCCCAGGGTCTGGGGCTTCAGAGCGGGGCACGCGTGGGTTAGCAGATGGCACAGCCCATCGTTATACTCTGCAAGGGGGGGCACGGAGGCAGGAGCGCCGGATGGGATGAATGCGGCATGCACGCGGAGCAGAGGCAGGACGGGGCGGAGGAGGAAGAGGAAGGCGAGGAAGGGACCCCCCCAGGCCTGGTGCTGTCTCCTGCTCATGGTCCCATTGGAAATGCGGGGCTGCCTGCCCCCGCAGTGAGGGTGCAGGGCACCCTGGGGTGCTGGGGGGTCCCATGGCCCCCTCCAGTGCCACGTGAAGGGGGGGCTGATGCTGGGCAGCCCCGGAGCAGATGGGCCGTTTGCACAGGGCAGATGCTGCATCCAGGGGCGGCATCTCTTGCCCGTGGCAGGCTGGAGGGGGCCAAATTTAGACTGAATTTAGAGGCGGTGGGGGCAAAGTGATGCCCCCCCCGCTTGCAAAGAGCAAGGACCAAACACAGCCCGCGCAGCCCCGGTCGCGGGGCTGAGACCGGCGCGCTCGTGTCGCTCAGCCCGCTCCGGCGGGCACCAGGCCTGGGTGGGGGCTCCGCCGGCGCCCGCCCCGCCGCCCGCCCCGGCCTGCCCGCCGGGTCCTACCCATCCACACTTCCCCGAACTGCCCGTTGCCCAGCTTCTTGAGGAGCTGCAGCGACTCGCGGGGGATCTCCCACACGTCCTTGGTCTTGACCGAGAGGTCGGCCAGCTTGGGGGTTCCCTTGCGGCACGGCACGGCCAGGCGGCAGCACAGCCCCGCCGCGCGCTCTGCGGGGGGACGCCGGTGAGCGGCTGGGTGCCCCCCCGGGACCCCCCACCCAGGATGCCCCTGCGGCCGGCTGGCGGGGGGCTTGCGGTGCAGCCGACCCCAAAACCACGTCGAAAAGGGGTGCACCCCCCCCCCCGCCTCGGGCTGCCGGGACCCCCACGGGCTGATTTACCTTCTCCGGTGACACCACGGTGGAGGGTGGCCCCCCCGCGACGCCGGCACCAGGACACGCTCTTCCTTCTCCAGTTCCACCCAGTTCAACCCAGCCAAGGCGGTGCAACCCCAACCGCCTCCGTGGCGCTCCCCAGGACCCCCCCGCGCCCCCCCGTACCGATGTAGTGCTGCACCAGCTGCTGCACGGTGTCGAACTGGGCGCGCGTGGTGATGTAGTAGCCGCCGTTGTCCAGCTTGCGGATCTTATAGTGCTTGACGTGGTCGCCCTTGGCCTCGTCCCAGTCGCGGATGGAGAGCGAGTAGGCGCCTGGCGGGGCCGCGGGTCAGGGGGGGCCGGCGGCGGCGGCCGGGGGGGCCGGCAGTGCAGCCCCGCGTGCCCGCGCGCCCGTACCTTTCGTGGTCTCGCTCTCGCGGATGAGGAAGGTGCCGCGGCCGTTGCCGTGGGCCAGGAGCTGCCGCTCGGCGTCCTTGCGCCCCATCTTCCCGAAGTACCACCTGCCGCGGCGGGGGGGTTAGGGACAGCACCCCGCCTCGCCCCGGCCTCGGACGCCTGGGCCCCGGGCTGCTGGGGGGAACGGGCTCCGTGTGCCCCCCCGTACTCACTCTTCTGCCTGGATGGAGTCCACGGGGGCRACGTAGTTGCTGGGGATGTAGCCGGCGGCGCCCGAGCTCAGCGACCTGGCCTCCCACCAGTCGCCCTCGCTGCGGAGGAGCAACGGACAGTGAGGACGGACGGACGGACGGACGGACGGACCTGGCCATGCTGCACCTCCCCTCCCGGGACACGGCCCCCCCAGATGCCCGCTCCCCCCTCTACGCCCCGTCCAGCATGCGATGGGGGTGTGTGCTGAGACCGCCCAACTCGTGACACCCATGGCTGGGGGGGCACCGGGGCCGGGGGGATGCTCACGTGTTGTTGATGATGTGGAATTTCTCCCCTTTCTGGAAAGTCAGGTCTTCCTCCGTCCGGGCCTCGTAGTCGTACAGGGCGACAAAGAGCGTCACCCCCCCGCCTGCGGAGGGGAGCGCGTGAGCGGGGTGTCCCCGTGTCCCCCCCCCCCATGGCCCCCCCGGGCCCCCGCTGACCTGTGATGCCGCTGCTGCGCCCCGGCAGCGTGCTGGCGGGGTAGAGCCCCGGGGCGGCGAAGGCGGGTGCCGTGGGCACCGTCGCGCCGTGGAAGTTGTTGAAGTCGGGGATGCGGGTGAAGGCGCCGGCGGGCTGCGTGGGGTCGGGGTCGTACTGGGAGGCGGGCRCCGGGGGGGGGCCGCTCTCCGGCTGCCCCTTGCCGGAGCCCTTCTCTTTGCAGTGCACACAGCCCATCCTGGGCACGGCCTGCGGGAGGGAGCGGGCGCGTGTGCCGCAAAGGGGGGGGCAGCGGGCGCGCGCGTGTGCATGCACAGCGTGCACGGTGCACGCTGCCCCCGGCCCCCCCCCGGCCCCACTCACTGCGGCGGCTCCTGGGGTCACTTCAGCTGCTCCATGGCACCGCGGGGAGGAGGAGACGCCCCTGCGGACCCGAGCGAGAGGCGTCAGCGACCACCCGGCCTGGCCCCCCCGGTGTCCCCAGCCGGACCCCCGCCCCACGCCGGGGGGGCACCGCCAGGCTCTCCCCGGTCCCAAGGTGGGATCAGCTCCCACGGCCTGGCAGGGGCCAGGAGGTGCTGAGGGGGCAACACCTGGGCTGAAATACCCCCGTTTTGGGCTGAAATACTCCTGTTCTGGGGCTAAAAAGCCCCCACCGTGCCCAGAGGCTCCCCGCTGGCCCCGGAGAGCTGCAGGCACGCGGAGCGGCATGTCACCGCGTCACCCGGCCCCCTGCCAGCCCCCAGGCAGCTGCGTGCCCACCGCCCCCAAACCCTGGATTTCTCAGCCTGGAGCTGCAGAAAGGAGGGTCGAAGCCTCTCGGGGCGGTGGCAGCCCCCGGTTTTGCCGGGGGGCAGCGGTGCCGCCTGTCCCGCCGCCTTTCCACCGCCTCTGAGCTGGGGGTGCCCGAAAAGTTTGCAGCAGACTAGTGCCACCGTCGCGCCTGGAAACAGCACCCCGGCTGCCTGGTCTCCATCCCCCCGCCGAAATAGCCCCCGGCCCCGGCAGCCGGTCAAGCGCAGGTTATTTTGGGCTATCTCGCAGAGAAATCGGAGTCAGAAAAGGTGGTTTGGGGCCCGGTGAGACATTTCACACGGGCTTCCCCCATCATGGTTTTTGATTCCCTTTCTAAGCACCAAACTTTCGCGCTTCGCCGGCGGAAACGGCCCCGCTCGCTGCCTCCCGCCTCTGCTTTCAACACCAGCCGTTTGGCAAGGCCGCGGCCGGCGCAGCCGGGGCAGCGTTGCCAAATCTGGGAGGGTTTGCTGGGGACTGGGGGTTTTTTTGCTGAGGAGAAGGAAATATTTCAGCTGACAAACATCCCTCGTGCCCTCGCCAGCCTTGACCCTCCGGTGCGAAACGCCCGCCCCGCCGCGCTCCAAAACTTCCCACTGCACCGACTTTCTCCAATCCGCCCATGCAAAACGCAGCGGCCGGAGCCGCGGCAGCAGGCGAGGAGCGTCGGTACGCGAGCGCAAGCCCCGGCACCGCGGTCCGGCCCCTCGGAGGATGCCGGGGTCTGGATCGAACCCGCGGCCTGGGCAGAGCGGCTTGCGGGGGCCATGGCAGAGGCGGCGTGCCAGCCCCCTCCTGACGCTGCCCTCTGCATCCGCGCTGAGACCTGGCCAACTCATCACCCCTGTGCCGTCCCGAGTGGGACGCAGTCAGCGACGGTCCCCATCGCTTTCGGTCTTCGCGGCGGCAAACACCTCCCAGCCCCGGCCTCCTGCGGCGGAGGATCGGGGGGACGGAGGGCTCCGGCGCAGCGGGGATGCCACCAACGCCCGTGTGCCTTGGGGACGAGCTGGGGTGGCATCTGCCCCCGGGGTTCTCCAGCAGCCCGCTCGGAGACGGGCTGGGAGAGGGGCTCAGGGAGGGCCGGGAGCGCGGGCGGCCGAGGGGCGGCCGTGGAGGAAGTCACATCGGCGCCGGCCAGCGCCTTTGCCGCAAGAGGAGGAAGTGGCCGGGGAGCGCGACGCGGAGGAAGAGGAGGAGGGGGAGGAAGGTGATGGTCGGCGCCGGGGGGAACCTTGGGGCTGGCGGCATCACAGGCCCTCGAGGACAGAGCAAACGAGGGCGAGAGGCGGCGAACGCGGCGGGGGGACCGGGCAGGGACGGCAGCGGGGCAGGGTGGCCGCCCGCTCGCCCCGGCCCCGCGCACCCACGTCCTGCCCACGCGGCCCCGCTCCCCCGCCTGCTCCCCCGGGCTCCCCGTGGCAAAGGGGAACCGAGATCGCTGCGCGCCGGCGCCCGAGCGGCTCTCAGGGCTCCCCGGCACCGCCTCGGCTGCGGGGACCTGCTCCATCACCCCGAGCCTCGCTGCTCCCACGGGGAAACTGAGGCACGAGGCCGCTGCAGGAGCCGGCAGCGGGGAGAGGACACGTCCCCCAGCTGCATCCCCATCGCGGGAACCCCGCAGACCCCTCTCAATTCCCACACGGTCCCCGGGGGGGTGCTGGGCCTCGCCAGCACCCTGGGTCCTGCCTCGGGGTCAGTGACCCGGGGCTGGCATCCTGCCTCTCGCCGCGTCCCCCGGCAGCTCCCGGCCGCTGCACACTCGCGGGGGACAGAGCGACAGCCGGCACCGGCGGCGGGATGAGCAACAGGCCTGCAAGAGCCGCGGGAGCATCCGCAGCAGGACGGTTTGCAGTGAGGGGTCCCGGCGCCGGGGCTCGCCGGGGCCTTCGGCGCTGCCGGGGGGCCAGACCCCCTGCGTCCCCCCGCGGCGGTGCCACCTGCCCCGCGGTGGTGCCACCTGCCCCACGGTGGCCGGCGCCCCGGCCCCCTGCCCTGCCGCCCCCGCCAGCCTCGCCAGCCCCGCCGCTGGCTGGGAAAGCAGGATTTCCGTTGGAAGAAGAGCAATTCCCGGATCCGAGGGGCTGCAGGGGAGGAGGAAACGGGCCGAGCGCGGAGCGCAGCCCCGCCAGGGCTCCAAACACAATGTCCCGAGCGCGGCAGGGTGGGGAGGGAATTGTGCAGCGCAGGAAGCGGCGAGTTCCTGTTCCTCCGCGAGGCGCACGGAGGGCTCGGGACGGGGCGGCGGGGGGAGCGCCGCGGGCCCCCCCCAGCCCCCTGCACCCCCGGCCCTTGGGGGGAGGCAGAGCCGCCCCCCCCCTGCGCCAAGCACCGTGCCGGCGGCCGCACCGCGGGGCCGGGGCAGCAGGTGCCCCCGCGCCGCCGGCTGCACCCGGGGGGCCGCCACCGGCCCCCTCCCCGGCCCGGGGAGCGGAGGCACCGCCGCTCGCCGCAGCCTCCCCGCGGCGGAGGCACCGGTGAGCCTCCCCGCCGCCGCGGCCCTGGCGCCTTCTGCCCCCTCCCCAGCTGACCTGCCCTATTGGGGGGGCAGAGCATGGGGGTCTCCTGCCCCCCCCCCCCTTATTGCACAGCCTCCGCGCCCTGCTGCAGCATCACCCCCCGTGGTGGCGGGGGGCGAGCAGAGCCCCACGGCGGCAGCGGCCCCCCCTCCGCGTCCCCTCCTACCGTGAGCCCTGCTGCTGCGGCTCGCATGGAGCCCGGCGCTCGGCCGCGGTGCGGGGGGCCGGGGCTGGCGGGAGGCCGGGCAGGGCGAGGGCGACGGCGCGGGGCGAGCGGCAGCCTGCGTGCGTGCGCGCGGGCGTGTGTGTGTGTGTGTGTGTCTCCCTGTGTCTTCAGCTGCTCTCGCTGCGGAGCGGCGCTTCCCCTCCCCTCGCCCCCCCTTCCTCCCCGCGCTCTCCCGGCAATGCTTCATTGTACCAGCGAGCCGCCGGGGCGGCTGGCGGCTCTCCCGCCGCCGCGGCCCACGGCCTGCCCTCGCCGCCGGGCGCCCGGCACGGCACCGCGCTGCAAACCCGGGCACGCGGCCCCGAGAGCGGCCGGACCCGCGGAGCAAACCGGCGGCCGGCACGGTTCCCGCGTCTCGCCCCCGAAGCGCTCGCCGCTGCCAGCCGGCTCGAGCGGCCGCCGTGGCCATCGGCGACCAGCCCGGGAGCGGACGCCTCGGCGCGATAACGAGCCCGAGATTCGGTGTAAATCGCCCCAACCAGCCCCGGGAGAGGGGCGATGCTCCGGGCTGCGGAGCGCCAGCCCCACGGAGCCCTCCCGGAGCCCCGATGATGGGGTCCCTCGCGGGGGGGGGACCGTCATGGGGGTCCGGGCCGGGGGGAGCCCTCCCTTGCAGGCCAGCCCGGGATGACGGGAGTGTTGGGGGCGGAGGCCCCCCCTGCATTGCTCCAGGGCAGGCTCGTGCGTGCTTTTTGGGTGCCCTGTGCCACCCAGGCTCGTCTGCGGCAGCGCAGAAAGGGGATGAAGCGATGCTGGTTTCCACTCGGCCTCCTCCCTCGCCGCGGGGTGGGGGGACCAGGTCCTCGCCTGCTGCGGATGTGCTGGGCCAGAGGCCTGGAAATAACCTCTGCGGTTTGCAGGGAGCTGCAGCTCTGCCGGGGGTCCCCGGCTCTGGGCTGGCGACAGCGAGAGGTTGCTGATATTTTTAACCGCGGAGGCCGTTTCCGGCGCGGGGCCCCGTTCCAAGGGGGACGGGGCGCGCGGGGCTGCTGTGCCCCGGCGACGGCCGCTCTGCCGGCTCGGTTTTGCTTTGCTGGACGGGGGGGCCCTCCCGAAGCCTTCCTCCTCCTCCTCCTCCTCCTCCTCGCGGTGGTTAGCCGTGTGCTGCAGGGCTGGTGGCGGTGGCCCGTCGTGAGCCGACCGCTTTCCTGTGCGACGGGAGTCCGGCCCCGGTGCTTCCTGTTCTCATGCAGGGCCGGCGGAGGGGCTGTGCTGTGCCCCCCCGGCACGGCGATGCCCCCCGACCCCCCGTGCCCTGATGGGGCTGTCTTGCCCCAGGGATGGGGGATCCCCCCTAGTCCCATCTTCGGGGGCTCTTCACGACCTGCCAGGGGACTCAGACCCCCCTGGGGATGGGGACGGTGGGGGTGTCCCTGGGAGGGGACATGGCACGATGGGGACCAGGGCTCCTCGTCAAAATAGTCCCTGGCCACCTGCATCATCCCCTCTCAGCCCAACGGCTCCACCTGGGGCCTCAGGACCTTTGCAAAGCCCAGCCCAGGTGTTTGCTGCCGGCTTCAGTCCCGGGGAGGGATGCGTCCGAGCGGGACAGCCCTGGGGACGCCCGCGGCTGGGGGGTGGCTGCCCCGTGGTGCCTCGGTTTCCCTCTCCACAGGCAGCGGGCCTGGCCGGCGAGTGGGGGGTGATGGGTACCGCTCCTGGCCCTGGCTCGGCCAGCCGCGAGGTGCCTGCCCTTCCCTCTGCCCCGCTCCCGGGACCCGGCTCCTTAATGCCAGCTTGCTCGGAGCCCTGGCCCTCTGCTAGGACGCAGCCTCCCTGCCCATCACCGTGGCGTCAGGGCTGCCCCTGCAAAGGGAGCCGCTGCCCCAGCTCCCCTGCTCTTTCGCAGCACCCAAAATCCCTCCCTGGGATTGAGCCCACGTGGGGAGGACCCGTGCCTGGGGCATCCGTGCTCGCTCCCAGCTGTGCCGGCGCCGCGCGGGGCTGAGCAAGGGGCCCCGTCATGGCTTGTGCGAAGTCCCGTCCTCCGTGACGTCTGCGCCCCGGGGACGAGCCGGGCTGGGTCGGCGGAGCGCTGGGGACCCCGGTCCCTTCGGCAGCGCCGGCCGGTTGCGGAGGCGGCAGGCGGACCGGGGAGTGGGTGCAAGGAGAGGAGGGGACGTGCAGCACCGCGCTGCCGTGCAAGCCGGGGCGCTGCATGGATCCGGCCGCTCCGCACCCCCTCGTGCTGCTCGCGGCTGTTTTGGGCGCATCTCGAGCACCCAGCACTGCTCCATCCCTGCGCAGGGACCCTGCCGAGCCACGCTCCCCTCGCCGAGCACCCAAGGGTGCCCCAGCTCCCCGCGCACCCTCCGCCGCTGCGCGGCACCACATGATGCCGGTTCCTTCCCCTCCTCCGGGGAGGGCCCGGGCCTCTGCATTGGCTCCGCCGGGTTTCTCCGGGGCCGGATCCCGCTTAAAGGCGAGCGCCCTGCCCGGGCGGGCCGGGGCGACGCGGCGGCGAGGATGGGCGTTCTGCGCTGGCTCGCGGCCTGCGCGCTGTGCGCTGCCGTCCGGGGTGAGTGCGTCCCACCCGCGGGGCGATGCCGGGCACGGGGCAGCCTGGGGCACCCCCGAGGGCAGACGGGCTGGGGGGCGGCTTGGTGCCCCAGCTGGGACCCCCAGCTCTCCCCCCGGGACGTAAGCGTGGTTGGGAGGGGTGGAACGCCCCGCGGCTGAGCAGTGACGACGGGGCTAAACCCAGCAAGCTCGGCTCCATCGCGCGCACGTAACCAAGCCACTTCCCTGCTCGCACCATCCGCAGGCGGCCGCGGGGCCGGCTCGGCGCCGGAAGCAGCGGCAGGGCCGGGGGCGGCTGCGGAGGGGCAGGAGGGGACCAGGACCCCCCCCGGGACCCCCCTTTCCGGGCAGCTACAAAGCGGAGGCGGCAGCGGGGTTGCAGGTCGCTGGCTCCCTTGCTGCTCCGTGCGCCCTGGGTGCTGCCAGCGGGTGCCCCAAGCCAAGCGCCGTGGGTGTCCCTTGGCCGCAGAGGGTGCGAGGAGCAGCCCCGGGGGGGCTGGAGGCTGCTGGTGACCCTGGTTTTGGGGGAGAAGCAGCGCCCGGGTGGGGGTCGGTCCTTCCCCACCGTGCTGCCTCGCTGGGGGGGTGGGGGGCAGGCGCTGCCGGGTGGCTCCTTCCCGCGGTCCCCGCAGGACGAGGACGCTGGCGGAGGGCGAGCCGCGTTCCCGAGGCAGGGCGTGTTGGCGTGAGGTTGCACAAGCCGGCGCGGGAGGCAGGGATGCTGCTGGCGAGGCGCCACGCGGGATGGAGGGCTGCTTTCGTCCAAGCCCCCCGTGCCGTGCATGGGGGCTGCAGAGAACGGGCGCTTTCACTCAAACAGCCCGCGCTCCCCGCACCTCCCCGTCTCCCCGCTCGGCTGTGGAGCTTGGACTCATCCCTGCCTTTCTCGGCCTTTCAGGAGGAGACTGCGAGCTCTCCCGCCCGTCCCCTCAGTTCGGCTCCATCTACCACGTCAAAGGTAGCGGTCCCCGGGCCGGGACCAGGTGCTGAGCGCGGCCGGGCCCCCGCGGCCCCCGTCGGCGGGGCGGGAGCGGAGGGTGCTCAGGGTGGTCCCCGTGCCAAACCGGGGGAGCATCTCGCTGCTGGGGGCACGGGCACGTGCTGGTGCCGCCTGTCCTGCCCGCGGGATGCTCCGGGATGGGTTTGCTCGGGGAGCGCAGAGGTGCCACAAGCGCAAGTGGCACCGAGGCCACGGAGACGGTGGCTCGGCTCGGTGACCCGTCTCACACCCCGCAGGAGTCATTAACCTGCCCTACGCCGAGATCGAGGAGCCCTTCGAAGCCTGGTACAACCTGACGGGAAACAAGAGCCGGATCCAGTACTACGGGGGTGAGCAGGGCGGCGGGAGCTGTCGGTGCCGGCCCCGTCCTCCCGGCACCGGGATGAGCCCTGGCCACCGCCGGGGCTCCCTCGGGTGCCGTGCTGGCACTGCGTCCGGGGTCTCAAGAAAGACCCCCCGAGAGCCGTGCGCGAAGGGCGGCGGGGGGAGAGCCGTGCCACGCTGGGCCTCAGCTCCCCCCCCCGGCCGGCGCAGGGCAGGTGATAACCTACCAGTTCGGCTCGGTGAAGCCCTACGGGATGCGGTACAAGATCACACCGGAAACCACGGAGAAAGAAGTGAACGCCAGGAAATGCTTCCAGCTGCCGGGCTCCGAGGAGGACGTGGTCGAGGCCCAGAGCGTCTTCCCCAGCATGGACGGCTTCAAGGTGAGCCCGGCTCCGACCCGCTGCCGAGAGCATCCCTGGGCCCGGCTGGCTGGAGATGCTCCTCTCCGTCCCCGCTCGCCTCTCCGGGTGCTGGGACCGGCCGATGAGTTCCCCCATGCCGGGGATGGGCGCAGGGGGGGTCACTGCCCACCAGGATCGGCGGGAGGCGGTGGAGCCGGGGAGGAGCTGGCTCTCACCGGGGCCAGACTCGCCGCTTCTTTCCCAATCCCGGCAGTCGTGTTGCAATGTGTCGCGGCCCACGCAAACGGCCCGGGCAAGTCCCGGCGCGGCGGCTCGGCTCCCTGCCACCCCGGGGCCCCGTAGGTGCAGCAAGACGTCCCTGAGCAGGACAAGTGCACGCAGGGAGAAAGTTGGGAAATGCATGGAGAAAGCAGCCCTGGAAAAGCCAGATCCCTTGGGAGCGGGGCGCAGCCTGCCCTTCCCCGTTGCAGCACGCCTTGCCCAGCGAGGACGCGTCCCGGGCGCCGCGGCCGCCGGCGGGCAGGTCCCCACGGCGCGGTGCCGAGCGGGGCGAGGACGGGGCGCGCAGCCCCGGCGCTGACGCCCCGGTGCCCCCAGTTCGTGCGGGAGGAGTACTACCGGGGCCGGTACTGCGCCGTGTGGCAGAACGTCACCCGCTGGGCGCAGAAGAAGAACGTGTACACCATGTGGGTGACCAACGCCAGCTGCGGCGTGGCGCCCGTCCGCTACGAGATGCGGGGCTACAACAGCCTCCTGGGCTCCCACTACGACAAGTACGAGATCTCCTACAGCCACTTCGACAACAGCTTCCCCCCCTCCGTCTTCGACCTCCCCAGTAACGGTAAGGAGGGCGGGGGGGCCCCCTCGCCGCGCGCGTCCCCGCAGCCAGCCCTGCTCTTCCCAAGCGCCCCAGGGCTGCCCAGCACGGGGAAGGGGCGACCGGGGGTGCGGGGGAGATCCCCAAATCCCGACCGGCTCGGGAGGGCTTTGCAACAGGGCGATACCGGCTCCGTGCGGACCGAGGAGCTCTGCTCCCCTCCCGGGGGTACCGAGCATCCGCGAGGCTCGGGGCGGGCAGGATGGTGCCGAGGGAAGGGGGACAACCAACCGGGCCACTCGGGGCCCAATCCTGCCCCCGAGGGGATGACGGCACCCGGAGCAGCCACGGGTCCCGCGGAGCTGACGGCTTGCCCTCCTCGCGTCCCAGAGACGAAGCAGTGCGGGGGCCTGCCGGGGAGCGCGGCGGAGCACCGGGTCCTGGCGAACCCCATGGAGGACTTGGTGGGACGGCACCGGCCCTGGGCCCACGAGGTGTTTCACCACTACAGGAAGCGTTTCGGCCGGCGGTACGGCTCGGCGCGGGAGCTGGAGCACAGGCAGCACGTCTTCGTCCACAACATGAGGTAGGGGCACGCGGACCCCCCCCCGCCCTCGGCTCCCCGTCCCCCGGGGGCTTTGCAGCATCGCTTCCCGCGTGGGGCTGGGGCAGGGGGGGCAGAGCGGGTGCCACCCTCGTGCCCCGGCCCCGCCGCAGGTTCGTGCACTCCAAAAACCGGGCCGCGCTCTCCTACACGCTGGCGCTGAACCACCTGGCCGACCGCACGCCCCAGGAGCTGGCCGTGCTCCGGGGCCGCCGCAGCAGCCGTGCGCCCAACAACGGGCAGCCCTTCCCCGCCGAGCGCTACGCAGGCCTCATCCTGCCCGAGAGCCTCGACTGGCGGCTGTACGGTGAGACCCTGGCCGCGGCTTTAGCCCGTGTCCCCGTGTGAAGCTCTGCACCGCTTTGCACAGCCGGGCTTTGCGCCGGGGGCTGCCAGCACCGACCAGCTGCTTTTTCTAAAGCCGCTGAGGTTGCGGGTTTGAGCACAGCCGAGGGCATGTTGCAAAAACCGTCATGATTTGAATTGGGGGCTGCAGCGTCGATGCAAGCTGATGGGCACCATGTTGTGCTCCCTTCGCTCCCCAGGCGCGGTGACGCCCGTGAAGGACCAGGCCGTCTGCGGGTCCTGCTGGAGCTTCGCCACGACGGGCGCCATGGAGGGTGCCCTCTTCCTCAAGGTGCGAGCGGGGCCGGCGCGGGTGGCCGCAGGGCGGGAGGTGCCAGGCTCGGTCCCTGCAGCGTGTCCCTGTCCCCACAGACCGGCGTGCTGACCCCCCTGTCCCAACAAGTCCTCATCGACTGCTCCTGGGGCTTCGGGAACYASGCGTGCGACGGGGGCGAGGAGTGGCGCGCCTACGAGTGGATCAAGAAACACGGCGGCATCGCGAGCACCGAGTCCTACGGCACCTACAAGGGGCAGGTGAGGGCAGCCCCGGTCCCTGCCGGGGTCCCCAGGGCGGCGCGGCTGGCAGGGATGAGTGTCCTGGCACAGCTCCGAATGGGAGCTGCTAACGGGCTCTGGAGATGGGGAAACTCCCCTCTCTCCAAGGCAGGGAGCTCCCTGCACTTCAAAGCACAGAGCAAAGCCCAGCCCCGAGGCTCAGCCAGGCTGTTTTGTCACTGCTTGCCTCAGTTTCCCTTCTTGCAAAACAGGGGCGAGGCTCCTCCGCCCGTGGGTGCTGCTGCAGCCTGGAGTCTCTCCGTGCCTGGGGCAGGCGGAGGGAGCAGGGCTGCCTGGGGTGAAAGACGTGGCTGCCGGACACAGCTACAGCCCCCAGGACCAGGGCTTTGGGTGCAGAGCAGCCTCCCTGGGCTGTGAGTGGGCAACGCCGTGTCCAGGTCCCTGCAGTGACCAGGCAAACGTCCCCACCACGATGGGCTGGGGAGGTTGGAGCAGGGACGCTGAAGCAGCCCCCTCCCAAATCGGTCCCCACGCACCCTCCCCAAGCGTGGGGGCGGCGAGGGGACCTGGGGGCTCCTGGTGACACAACCTCCCCTGGGTGCTGCAGAATGGCTTGTGCCACTACAACCAGTCTGAGATGCTGGGCAAGATCACGGGCTACGTCAACGTCACCTCGGGCAACATCACGGCTGTCAAAGCTGCCATCTACAAGCACGGCCCCGTGGCTGTCAGCATCGACGCCTCGCACAAGACCTTCTCCTTCTATTCCAACGGTGTCTACTACGAGCCCAAGTGCGGTGAGTGGGGTGGGACGAGGGGCACGGGTGGCCCGCGGTGCCCGGGGCCGTGCCAGGCTGGCGTGACCATCCTCTTTACCTTGCGTGGGGGGAGCTGGGCCACCAGGACACCTGGGCTCCCTCCCTAGCACTGCCCTTGAGCAGCTTGGGAAGGGGCGGAGGACCCGACCAGCAGACAGGGGCGTGGGGCTGCCTGCCGTGACAGCTCAGCTCCCTTGTCCTCTCCAGCGAACAAGCCGGGTGAGCTGGACCACGCGGTGCTGGCCGTGGGCTACGGCGTGCTCCAGGGAGAGACCTACTGGCTCGTCAAGAACTCCTGGTCCACGTACTGGGGCAACGACGGCTACATCCTCATGGCCATGAAGGACAACAACTGCGGCGTGGCCACCGAAGCCACCTACCCCGTCCTGGCCTGAAGGGCCGCCTCGCAGCCCTGCTGCGGCAGAGTAGCTCCCCTTGGGGGGAGGATCAAACCCTTTGGGGGGCCCAGCAAGGTGGAGGAAGCTGGGGCTGGGGTGGGGAAGGTGGACGGGGTGCTGGACAACACAATCTGTCCCTCGTGGGTCGCGGGCCCTGATGCTGCAGCTCCGGCGCTTGACCGGGACCCAGCTACGGGCTTGCCAATAAAACCCTGGAAACACCGTCTTGCTTCTAAAGTGGGGGGAAGGGAGTAAATGGTTTCTCACCCAGCTCTGCTCTCTCTGCATGGGGAAAGCTCCCCCCAGGGCCCCCCCCGGCTTCAGGCTCTTGTGCCGATGCCACTCGTGGGGTGATGGGCAGGATGCTGGGGGACTGGGCGACCCTCGGTCTCCGTGAGCAGCTACTTGCTGGGGGCTGCTGGTGAAGGCCGAGGCTTTCCCAGCTCTGTCTCCCGAGGTGGAGCAAAAACAGCCCCAGGGAATTCTGCTGAGGAGGGAAATTCCTGGCGCGGGGTGGGGACGGCATCCAACCTCTGCCCCGCTGCCGGGCCCCGTGTTGTGGCTACGGGAGGGGACGTCACCTGCGGGGCCGGGGACGCCGCAAGCCGGGCTCGCCTTCGGCCCCGTTGCCCCGCGGGGCCCCTCGCCTCCGCCACCCCCGGCGGGGGGAAGCCTGCTTTACGCGGCAGCGAGGCGGGGGCCAGGCAGCCCGCGTCTCTGCTCTGACCCCGCTTGTCCTATCTTTGGTGGCACGTCCTCGGCGCAGGAAGCTTGGGCAACGCGTGCGGCATCTTGCACAACCCAAGCCCCTGCGCTGTGACGGCAGCGGTCCCCGGGGAGGTGCTGCAGCCTCCGCGCGGGCGCATCCCTCCCAGCCCAGCTCGTCCCGGCCCCGCGCGCGCCCGGCCCCGCGCAGCCCTTATCGGCTTGTTTGGGGCTCCCGGGAACGGCCTGCCTCGGGCGGCCCCGCCGCTGCTCGCCGTCACCTTGGGCTGGGGACCAGCTGGACGCGGAGCAAGTGGGGTGGGTGAAGGCCACTGCGTGGTCGTGACGGTGCTCTTCCCCTCGCCGTGTCTTTCTCATCCCCGTAGCTCCTTGCACGTGAGCCGTGTCTTTCCTCTTTTTCCAACAAAAAGACCCTAAGTGCAGCCCTGGGCTCGGCCCGCCAGTGCCCCGAAGGATGCAGGGATGCAAACGGCCCCATGTCTTGCTGCAGCTGCACGGCCACGTCTCGCCTCTGCTGCAGCAGGGCAGGGAGCACCCGCAGGGGCTTTGACCTGCACCCTGGGTGCGGACACCTTCTTGGGGGGCTGATGGGGTCTTGCTGGACCCTCCTCTCCCTGTGCTGCTGCAAATGCCCCCCCTGTACGCGGTGTACCGCTGTCAGCAGAGTGGGGACACCCCCAGCATCCACGGCCAGCAGAGCAGGGACACCCCCAGCACCCACTGCCAGCAGAGTGGGGACACCCCCAGCACCCATCGCTGGCCCCAAAGGTGCCCACGGGGGTCCAGCTCCTGTCCTGCTGCCCCCTGCCCTGCAAACACGTGGCATGGGCACCCACC
>PTFA01000044.1:4708593-4722635 GCA_003342895.1 Casuarius casuarius
GGGTGGGTGCTGTGCCACCAGCGGCATCCTGCCCCGTAGCCACCGCGCTGGGGTGGTGCTGGCTGCCGGTGCGGTCCTCGTCCCCTGGAGAGGGCTGGTGGGTGAGGGTGGCAAAGCGGGGCTCGGGCTGGCCCAGCACCCTGGGGTGCACGTGGTTGCCCCTCATGCTCTGGGGCTGCTCCTCAGTGTGGGGGGCTTGGGGTGCCCCTGAGCTGGGAGGTGAGGCTGCCCCCGGGTCTAGCCAAGGGCAGTGGGGATCCCCGGCGGGGATGTGCACGGGGGTCTGGCTCAGGGTGCCCTGTGCTCTGCCCCAGCTGGGGTCGAGCCCGGCAGCCCCTCATCGTTGTGCCGCCAGCACGGGCTCCCCCGGCTCCGGCCGCATCTCTGGGAGCCGGTTAATCGCGGGCAGCGAGCTGGGGACCAGCACCTCCGCCAGCCTCAGCGCTGCAGGGAACCCGCCGCGTAAAGGGGGTCTTTCCTTCCAGGAGCAGAGTGCAAAGCTCCTCTGGAGAGACCCGTGTTCGGGGACATCTATCATGTCACAGGTACCGCTGGGGGACGGGGCTGGGATGGCATCTGGGCATCCCACCTGGAAGGTGCCACATTGCTGTGCCGGGGTGTTGGGAAGCTGGTGTGTGTCCCCTCTGCATGCGAGGGGACAGCTGGGGTCCCCCGGCATGTCCCAGGCTGGGGCAGGAGCAGCAAGGTGGCTTGCATCCCTTGGGAAGTGCTCTGTCCTGCCTGCCCCGGCCCCTGCTTGCTGCTCCCTGTCCCTCACCCGGTCCCCACGCCCTCCTGGGTGCAGGGTCTCCCAGGGACCCCCTCCATGGGGCTCAGCCCCACGTCCCGGCCTCCCGCACAGACCCGCCAACCTGCCCTCGTGCTTGCAGGAGTCATCAGCCTGCCCTACGCGGAGATCAAGGAGCCCTTCGAGGCCTGGTACAACCTCACGGGGGGCAAGAGCCGCATCGAGTACTACGGCGGTAGGTGCAGAGAGGGGGCCCATCGCCCCCCAGGAGCTGTAGGTGCCCCAGCAAAGCCTTGGGAGCCACCTCTGTGCCAGGACCAGGGGACTTGGCATGAATCTGGTGCTGATCCGTCACCGGTGCTGGCCCCTGAGCTTGTCACCAGCAACAGGGCCGCCCTCTGCCACCCGGCCGTCCTGGCAGGGGTAGCCTCTGGGCAGGGCAGGGGGGGACCCAGGCGTCCTGGCTGGTGCCCCAATGCGGTACCACGYGTGGAGCCATGCAGGGAGGGGGCTGGGTGCTCCGGGCACCCTGCAGCTCCCCATGGCTGTCCTGGGGGGAGCGGGTGGCCGGCACCGTGGCAGACCCTCGGTGGCACAGGGTGGCCGTGACGGCTCGCTGCCTTCCCGGGACCTGTCCTGCTCCCCAGGCCAAGTGATCACCTACCAGTTTGGCTCCATCGAGCCCTTCGGCGCCAGCTTCAAGGTGACGCCCGAGACCACGGAGACGGAGGTCAACGTCCGCAAGTGCTTCCGCATCAACGGCACCGACGGAGACCTCGTTGCCCCGCAGAGCGTCTTCCCCAGCCTGGAAAACTTCAAGGTGAGTCTCAGGGCATGGCCCCGAAGAAGGAGGCATGGAGAAGGGACAAGAGATGTCCTTGGGTGCTGGGTGTTTGGGTGCCGCCAGGCCACCCTGCGAGGGCAGGGCAGCCCTGCAGCCCTCCGCAGCCGGGAGCAGGCAAACGCAAGGCCAGATCTGGCCCTGGGTGATGGTGGTGCTGGGGAAGGCTGAGGGCACAAACCAGGGTTGGATCCAGCTTGGCAGGAGGTGCTGAGCACCCAGCGGTGGGATGGATGCATGGGAAGGGGCTGTGCATGCTCTGGGAAGAGAAATCCCCCGGGCATGCGGTGCCAAGCATCAGGGCAGTGCAAATTGGCCCTGCTCAGCCAAAAAAAAATCATCTGAAACTCTTGGAAGTCACAACTTTGCACTGGAAAAGCCCTTTCTCTGGGGGGGGGGGAACACGGTGCCCAGCTCGGGGGGGGCACAGTGCCCAGCCCTGGGCAGGTCTTGGCACGGTGCCACGTCCCCCCAACCGCTGCGCCATGCCCAGCGGGTGCGGGAGGAGCATTTCCGCGGGCAGCACTGCGCCGTGTGGCAGAACGTGTCCTACTGGGGCCGCAAGAAGAACGTCTACACGCTGCGGGTGGCCAGCTCGCCCCGGGGCCCCGTGCCCGTCCACTACGAGATGCGGGGCTTCAACAGCCTGCTGGGCTCCCACTACGACAAGTACGAGATCGAGTACTCCACTCTCAGCCACCGCTTCCCCGCCAGCGTCTTCCGCCTCCCGGACGGTGAGTGGCTGCTGGCCCCAGGGCTCGTGCCGCGAGCCAGCCTCTGCGGCCGTCCCGGGTCTGAAAGCAGGCGCAGAGCACCCTGGACCCCCCCCAATATAAACCCCCGAGCAGAGGGTCGGATCCAGACTTGTGCTCCGAGAGCAGCCAACACTGCCCTGTCCCCCCCATCCCAATCCTCCACTGCCCGCAGATCTCCCCTTGGCATCCGCAGGGGATGGAGCAGCCCCAGCGGTTCGGGACCAACGTTGCCGTTTGCCCTGGCCGGGGGGACGGGAGGGTCCGTCCCAGCTCGGGAGGGCTCAGCCGCGCTCTGTGCCCCGGTCCAGGTGTGCAGTGCGAGCAGTGGCCCGCGGCCGGCCCCGAGCATCGCATCCTGGCCAACCCCATGCGGGAGTTTGTGGGGAGGGCTCAGGACACGGACCACGTCCATCACCGCCTCTTCCACCACTACAAGGAGAGGTTTGGGAAGAGCTACGGCAGCGAGGAGGAGCAGGAGCATCGCAAGCGCGCCTTCGTCCACAACATGCGGTACGGGGCAAAGGCGCTGGCGGGCCGGGGGCCGGGGCTGTGTCTGCTCGGCCCCAGCACTGCGAGAGCCCAGGTTGCACCGGGCGATGGCTGAGCTCACCCCGGGTTCCTGCACACCCCGGGGGGCTGGATGCCCAAAATGCCCAGCGTGAAGCCCTGAGACCTGGGGAACCTCATGCTGGGCTCGGGGAGGATCCAAGAGCTCCAGCCTTGTCCTGGCCCCACAGGCCAGAGGCTGCTGGTCTCTCCTGAAAGATGCATTTGGAGCATCTCTCTGCCCTGGCCCCGCCGCAGGTTCGTGCACTCCAAAAACCGGGCCGCGCTCTCCTACACGCTGGCGCTGAACCACCTGGCCGACCGCACGCCCCAGGAGCTGGCCGTGCTCCGGGGCCGCCGCAGCAGCCGCGCGCCCAACAACGGGCAGCCCTTCCCCGCCGAGCGCTACGCCGGCCTCGACCTGCCCGAGAGCCTCGACTGGCGGCTGTACGGTGAGACCCTGGCCGCGGCTTTAGCCCGTGTCCCCGTGTGAAGCTCTGCACCGCTTTGCACAGCCGGGCTTTGCGCCGGGGGCTGCCAGCACCGACCAGCTGCTTTTTCTAAAGCCGCTGAGGTTGCGGGTTTGAGCACAGCCGAGGGCATGTTGCAAAAACCGTCATGATTTGAATTGGGGGCTGCAGCGTCGATGCAAGCTGATGGGCACCATGTTGTGCTCCCTTCGCTCCCCAGGCGCGGTGACGCCCGTGAAGGACCAGGCCGTCTGCGGGTCCTGCTGGAGCTTCGCCACGACGGGCGCCATGGAGGGTGCCCTCTTCCTCAAGGTGCGAGCGGGGCCGGCGCGGGTGGCCGCAGGGCGGGAGGTGCCAGGCTCGGTCCCTGCAGCGTGTCCCTGTCCCCGCAGACCGGCGCGCTGACCCCCCTGTCCCAACAAGTCCTCATCGACTGCTCCTGGGGCTTCGGGAACCAGGCGTGCGACGGGGGCGAGGAGTGGCGCGCCTACGAGTGGATCAAGAAACACGGCGGCATCGCGAGCACCGAGTCTTACGGGCCGTACCTGGGGCAGGTGAGGCCGAAGGCTCTGCTCGCGCTGTGGGTCCGATGCAGTCCCACCACTGCAGTGAGCGCACGACCCTCCTGACGGCCCCATCAGCAGAGGGGACAGAGCCAGGCAAAGCTGCTGTCACCAAGTTGGTGATGGATGGAGGCTCCTCCCCGGCTTACAGATGCTCCGGCCAGGCCGCGTGCCTCTCTCCATCCTCCTCGGCCAGGATGGGTCGGATCCCACTTGTCTGTGCCAGGTCTCCGGATCCATCCCAGCCTCTTTTCCCCCTCCAGAACGGCTACTGCCACTACAACCAGTCGGAGCTGGTAGCCCAGGTGGCCTCCTACGTCAACGTGGAGCCGGGCAACGCCGCAGCCCTCAGAGCCGCGCTGGTCAAGCACGGCCCCGTCGCCGTCAACATCGACGCCTCGCACAAGTCCTTCGCCTTCTACGCCAACGGCGTCTACGAGGAGCCCCGGTGCGGTGAGTCGAGCCGGCGGCCGGGAAGGCTGCGTGAGCGCCGGCAACGTATGGGGACCCCAACCCTCCTGGACCAGCCGGAGGGTCTGTGTCCTGCTGATTCGGTCTGGGGGACACAAAAATCCCGGGTGGTATTTGCTTCCCAGCCTGGGGGATGCCCTGGGGGGGGGATCCTTGCTGGGGGTGGCCATGCACAGGGACGGCCACGGGGTGTCCCATTGCTGCCTCCCCTAACGCAGTCGGGAACTGGCTCCGGCTCCAAGGAAGGGGATCGAAACCCCTCTGCTCCCCTCTCTCTTTCCCTTCCTAGGCAACGAGACAGCGCAGCTGGACCACGCGGTGCTGGCCGTGGGCTACGGCGTGCTGCACGGCAAGAGCTACTGGCTCGTCAAGAACTCCTGGTCCACGTACTGGGGCAACGACGGCTACATCCTCATGGCCATGAAGGACAACAACTGCGGCGTGGCCACCGCCGCCTCCTTCCCCATCCTGGCGTGAGGGACACAGCCCCCTGCGTGCCACGTCCCCCCTGGCTCCAGCCACATGGGCATTTGGCAGAGGGATGTGGGACCCTGGGAGGGGGCTGTGGGGCAGAGGGTGCTCCCAGCCCCCTGGAGCGGTGTTTTACCATTTTGGCAATAAACGCCTGGAGAAGTCTCTTGTGCTGGGGTGTCTTCTGCCAGCCCCAGCTCGCCCTGCCCCGGTGCCAGTCCCTTTGCCTGCTTGCAAGCTGATTTATCGCTAGAGCCCCCTGCGGGCTTTGTTAGCAGGAAACGCGTGGGGGCCACGTGGGCTGGGGTGCACGGGTGCTCTTGCACAACCCGGCCCCACGGGGGTGTTTTCCAGCGCGGGATAAAGCCCGAGCGGGTCTCGGAGGCTCCCGAGCATGGGGAGCCTCTGCGCTCTGCTCGTCCATCCCTCACGCGGGGATGAACCTTGACCCCCCGGGCACCGTGCAAAGCGAGACCTCGGCTGCCAGGGGCTGGAGAAGTCCCTCTTCTCCTTTCGCTGGGGGCCAGGCAGGCTCCTCGCCACCCCCATGCAGTGCCCCAAAGCGTCTCTGTGCACCCCGGGGACCATCCTCGGGGTGTATGGGGATGGGTGCCCTCCCTGGCCTCCTCGTGGCCCTACTTATTAAAGATGCCTTAAATGGTGCTTCTAAAGCTGGGGAAACCCCCAAAGGGCTGCCCGGAGCCGTGCTGCCCTCCATCAGCACATAGGTTTATACTGAGGCAGCGTCTCTGGCCTCGCACAAAGCACTGGCCAGCTTGTGCCTCAGTTTCCCCTGCGCCTTGCAGCTCCCGCATGGGAGAAAGTGCTGTTTCACTGAAGGGAAAAGCAGCACGATCCTCCTGCCTGTCCCCGTTCTCCTGTCCTTGGTGGCGATGAGCCAGCTGCTTCCTGCAGCGATGAGGCCGAGGTGCCCACGGGATCGACACTGGATGGGATTGCTGGCGCCGCAGGGACAGATGCGGGTGCTGGGTGACCAAACCAGTCCCGGGGGATGTGCTGCAAGCCTGGAGGTGTGCAAGTTTTGAGTATTGCTCTGGACTTGAGGAACCCGGGTCCTTCGGGCCGGGGGGACATGACGGGCCATTCGAGGGGTCTGACCCCAGCCTCCCCGCTAGATGCAGATGGGGCCCATCGGCATTGAGACTCGGCTCCTCCGAGGGCACTGCTCCAAGGAAGCCTGCAGCCCTCCCACTCCGCTCCAGAGCACACTATTCCCTGGGCCTGCTGCCACCGGGGACTTCCAGGCATCCAGAGGTTTAAACTCCTGGCGTGCAAAACCCAAGGGCTTCCCACAGTCCCACACGGGCTCTGCAGCGAGATGAAGGCGCAAGGGCCTGAGCTGGCGCCACGGGCAAGAAGGGCTCCCCGGGGGCTCCGGGGAAGGCAGGGCCCAAAGGGAATTTTGGCCAGGACACTCCTGGGAGGCTTTGTGCAACCTTACAGGGAGCAGCTGGGCTTGGAGCTGCTGTCCAGGGGCCATCACGCTCCTTTGCCCCCCCTTGCTCCAGCACAGCCACCCTGCCCCGGAGTCGGCTCACCCATGGGCTTCGTGGGGACGCACCGGGGTCTCTGTTGACACATCTTGTCCTTGCGGGGGGTGCATGTGCTTAGGCTGGCCCTGAGACCAGTCGGCACCCGGTATGTCCCTTCTCCCGCTGGCCAGCAAAACTAGAGGGACACGGGACCACGTGCAGGTGGCTGGAAGGGGTCAAATCCACCTCTCCCCTCGCCAAAGCCACCTGAGCCGAGACAGGGACTGGAGATGGCAAAGAGGAATCGCATCCCCACATCAGCCTGCGCTGGGGGGGCCATCCCCCCCTCTCCCCCCACCCCCCAGCCCGCGGGGCCTTTGGGGTGGCCGTGCCAGCCTGGGGACCAGCCGCCGCAGCCGTGGGGCTGGCATGGCTTGGGCACGGCACGCTGTTTCACGGTGCTCCACCGGCACGACTGCCCGGCCGGGACAGCGCAGGGATGGAGCCGGGCCGGGCGGCTCCCAGGTGGAAGCCGTTGGCCTCGCCAGGTCCTGCCCACCCTGAGAGCGGTGGGGCAGCCCCAGAGGGGATCTACAAACGGGGACGAGCCAGGGCCAGGCCCCTGGTGTTAGCTGGTAACGAGGAAGGAGGCTCAGGGCTGCCTGGGAGCTGGGTCCTCTCTGATGCTCTTTGGAGCTGAGCCCGGACCTGATGTTTCTGAGGTAGCTGGAGCCTCCTGGGTGTATCCGAAAGGAGCCTGGAGACGGAGTGTTCAGTCTCTCTGTTGTGACAAGATCCAGATTGCAAAGCTTGGTCTTCACCCAGGCTGGCAGCGTGTGCTAGGTGCTGCACGAACGCTGCCGGGTGGTGTGGGCTCGCTGGAGGCAGCGTGGTGGAGCCAGCAGAGAGCGGGTGCTGCGCAAGGTGCCGGGTGCTCATCTCGCCCAGCTCCAAACGCCTCGTCCGGCTTGAACATCCCGCCCAGCTCTTGCATCGGGGAGCAGCGCAGCCGGGGGCACCCCAGCCCTGCCGGTGCCTCCAGGGCAGCACTGCATCCGCAGGTGGTGGAGGCTCTGCTGCAGCCAGGAGCCTCATCCCGGGGGGGCTAAACCTCCTCCAGCCGAGGCTGCTGCGGCTGTTGCCAGCAGCGGTGAGTTTGCCGCTGTCCCCGGAGGCTGTGCGGGAACACGTGGGAAGCAGATGCAAGAGGAAAGGAGCAGACAAAGGAGCCGGAGCTGCAGCCCTGCCAAACGGCTCCCGGAGGGGCTGGATCTCCGGCTTTGGGGGTGTCCGAGGCTGGTGCATGCCCCTGGCTTGTGTTGGTGCCTTTTCCCCCCGTGCTGGTAGCTGGGAAGCCTGGGAGGTGTTTAAGGAAAGAGCTGGGAAGCTCCGGGGGCTGACTGGTCCCTGGGGGTGGTGGATAACGACGGCCACGTTTAGCTCATGCCCTGATGCCAAGGTTGAGGAGCAGAGCTCCTGCTCCCTCCTTGCGTTAGCATCCCCCCTCCGTTTCCCACCCCATCCCCTCTTGAGCGGGGGACACTGGGAGCACTCTTCCCTTTTCTGTTTGACCTCTGGTTCTTCCAGAGCAAAGATGGGTTGGGCGAGAGGTCCCCCCCGAGCGAGGGGAGCTGGTGGCTGAGAACAGACATCCTCGACGACAACACCCTTATTTTGTATAGCAAATTGTCTGGGTTACCCGCCGCGCTTCCGGCTCGGCAAGCACGGGCCGTGGCACCCAGGGAACCGTGCTTCCTTCCAGGCGATGTGATTGCTCCCAATTGAGGGCGGCAGGTCATAATATTTTCTTGTTTTCTTTCACTTGTTCACCTGCTTATTTTACAATTTGCTGCCCTGATTTCTGAAGTGGTCTTTAATCATTCTCAGCAGGGGTGCTGACTCGAATTCATGTCTCGGAGAGAAATGATCACCACGCAGGAATAATGTGGTTTATTCTGTGGGAGTCCAGGTCTCCAGATCTTTGATTCTCTCCACTGCAGTCAATAAAACACACTTTGACTTTCAGAGAACCGTGACTTTCAGGCTCCCTTTTGATATGTGGTGTTGTGAATTTGCTATCGAACACACAAGGCAGCTTCAAGAGTTGCAGGTTTTGCACTCTCAGGAGCTGTTTTTCAGGGGCCTAAAACTTTGCATTTGTGGTATCGGCGATAGTGGTGGGTCCAAGTGTGAGTAGGTAAGGATGGCTGGGATCCTTAAAGAAAAGGTCGGTTTGTTCTTTGTGAAAAGAGGGTGAATAAAGGACATATCTGAAAAGGGGTGTCCTGTCTCCAGGGCCAGCCCCTGGTTACGGCTCCCAGTCCAGAGTGAGTTGCAATCACCCCAGATCTACCTCAACATCCAAACTTCAGCGCTGCTCCAGGCTTCCTAAACCCCTGCTTTTTACCTCAAGCAAAGAGGGCCTGAAGATATAAACTTAAGCTTTCCTTTGGGAGAGGTGTATTGTCTGTGTACCCTGCATTTCCAGCCTGCCAGCTCTGCAGGAAACTCCCCAAATTTGGTACCTAGACACTGAAATGTAAACTAGGGCTGGTGCTTTGAGAGGGAGCAAGCACTCCCCTCCAAGCGAAGGTCAAGAGGATGTGACACCTACCTCTCTTACGCCCCCTTAAAAATCCCAGTCCAGATATATTACCTGTTGCTCATAAAAAGATCCACTCGAGTAAGCGTTGAGAGGAGATTTATTGAGGGGGATGGTGATTTTTGCAGGGGTCCCCTTTACAAACGGGCTGCATCAGATGGTAAATTGGGGCTAAGCAGCCAGCGAGCCTGGCCAGGTCCGTGCCAGGATGTCCTAGGGGTCGATGACGGTGGTGGTCTGGGTGAGCTGCAAGGTCCAGCTACAGGTGGTGATGGTCATCTTTGATCTTTTCTTGTTGATCCCTGTTGTGCTGTTGTTGAGGGATTTAAATCCTCGCATGTTGTTCCCGGAGACCATTTTTACAGCTCCCGACCTCCTCCTCTTCAGCCATGCAGCTGGACTCAGCCAGGAAAAGGCCTGCTGGCATTTCTCCACCATCTTCTTCTTGGCCTGCAGCGTGAAGTAGTTCAAGATGTCTTCTGAGGTCCGCTTCATGCTGAAAGCACAGGACTGGAGGTAGTTCTTGGTGGCCAGCTTCCACTTCTGCGCCCTGTCCTCTGCTCGGTATTTCTCATGGTCCTCTGCTAACCTCAGGATCTCCTCCTTGCTCAGCCGCCCCTTTTTGGCATCCACAGTGATTGGGTTTGTGTTGCCTGTGACCTTGTCCAGAGCGAACACGCTCAGGATGCCATCCGCGTCGATGTAAAACGTCACCTCCAACAAGGTCATGCCACGGGGTGCTGGGGAAAGGCCCCTCAAGAGGAAACAGCCCAGCAGATGGTTCTCATCAGCGATGGCCCTCTCCCCCTCGTAAGTGCGGATGAGGAGATCAGGTTGGTGGTCATGGAGGGTGGTGAAGGTTCGCGTCACGACGGCGGGGATGGCAGTGTTGCGCTTGACCAGCCCGTGCATCTTCCCGGTGGCTGTTTCGATTCCCATCGATGCAGACACTACGTCGAGAGCAAGCAGGTTTCTGGCCACCTCTGATCTGCTCTCCATCAGGATGGCAGCCTGAACGGCTGCCCCGCTGGCCACGGCTTCATCTGCGTTCAGGCGCTGGTTCAGCGGCTGACCCCCAAAGAAATCCTGCAGCAGTTCCCGGATCTTGGGCATGCGAGTGGAGGCACCAATCACAACCACATCATCTATCTGGGTCTGGCTCAGCTTGGCATCCTGGAGGACCCTCTTCACTGGCTTCAGCACCCTTTGGAAGAGGTTGGCACACAGGTGCTCAAACTGGGCCCGGGTGACGTCTGCCTGCAAGTTGATCCCTTTGTAGAGGCAGTCCACGCTGACGGTGGCTTTCTTGCTGGAGGAGAGCGTCCGTTTGGCTGCCTCGCAGGCTGTCCTGAGCCTCCAAACAGCACGTCTGTCATGGCTGATGTTCTCGCGATGCTGCTTTAAAAATTCATCCATAAAGAAGCTCACCAAACAGTTGTCAAAATCGTCGCCTCCCAGGTGACTGTCCCCAGCTGTGGCTTTCACCTCAACAACGCTCCTGTCTATGGAGAAGACGGAGACGCTGACGGCCCCCCCACCCATATCAAAGATGAGGACGTCGCGCGCCCTGTTGTCAGGGTGATGGAGGCTGTAGGCCAGGGCTGCTGCCGTTGTCTCATTGAGGATCCTCAGCACATTGATTCCAGCAATTACCCCAGCATCTCTAGTGGCCTGGCGCTGGGAGTCATTGAAATAAGCTGGCACAGTGATGATCGCATGGGTGACGGGTTGCCCCAGGTAGTCCTCAGCCGTCTCCTTCAGGTTACCCAGAATCCCAGCCGAGATCTCCTCGGGGAAGAAAGACTTCTCCGCTCCCTTGTAGGACACCTGCACTTGTGAATTCCCCTCGGCTTTCACCACCTGGAAGGGCCAGAAGTGTGCGTCCTTCAGCGCAGCTGCGTCTTCGTACGCCCGGCCAAGCAAGCGCTTGGCGCTGAACACTGTGTTGGGAGCGTTGAGGGCTGCCTGGTTCTTGGCTTCTTCACCCATCAGCCGCCCCGTCTTGGTGAAGGCCACGCAGCTGGGGGTGGTGCGAAGGCCCTGCTTGTTGCTGATGATTTCCACCTTGCCATCCCGGAATAGGCCAACGCAGGACTTCGTGGTGCCCAAGTCGATACCGATTGCAGGCCGTCTCAGTGCAGGGACTGCCGTTCTCTCTGGCATGGTGCTCAACCTGAGAGAGCTGCCGCGTGTCCCCGGAGCAGAGGCAACGGTCTCTCTCGATCAGGCGTCCCTCCGCAGGGCCAGCAGGTCTCCCCAGTGCATCGGTTCCCCTCCGCTGGGCTGACGAAAGCCCCTTGCCTGGGTCCCCCGCCCCCAGCCAGGCCCTGAGCCCTCCTCCCCAGCCGCCTTGGATTGATTCCCAGATCCCTGGGATGGGGATGTCATAAGAGGGCTGGAACCTCGGGACAACCGCAGCTCCGCGCGGTTCCAGGGGCCGCCCCAGGCATGAGACGGGATGGCAGAGCTCTCCGCTGTGCCCTAGACCCGCTGCACAGCTACGCCACGCTGCAAATCGATGCTGGCGGGGTTTTGCAAGTCGGGTTGGAGACGTGAGGCAGCACATCACCACGCACGACTCCTCAGAGGTATCTTGTTGCAGTGAAATTTGCTTTCTTTGGGAGCATCCAGAATTGGGGGGGATCAATCTCGCCACACATCCAGAAATTCAGGGTGGGCTGAGTTTGCCAAGGCAGCCCAAAGTAGGTTACTCTCTTAGGAAGGCTTTTCAGCTGGGTTTGGCTTTCTCCCTGCCCTCGGCTGTCCTACATACTGCACTTCCCTCCAGAGGCAGCTGCGCTCCAGCGCAGACCTCTGTGCAGCAATGCCAGGTGGCCAGTAAATGTGCTCCAGCCCCGAAGCTGGATGCCTTTCAGCGCTGGATGAATTATCTGTGAAAACCTCTTATGGCTTGCACAAAACAAGGTAATTATTCAGAAAGCAGAGGACATGAATAGAGCCAGAATATGAAAATATTATCTGTTAGTGATTTACTAAGAACCACAGACAGTATCAGAGAACAGCAGCTGAATCAAACTCGGTTTGGCAACTTCTTGGCTCCCAAAAGCTCCAGACAACTCGGTTCCCCAGGGCCTGAGCATGAACTCCAGCAACGTCCTATGAGCTGGGACCCGGGAGCCTCGGGGTCTGCCTTCTCCAGAGCCAGGTCGGAACAAAACCGGGCGGTTCAGGGAGGCGGCGGACACGTTTGCAGAGCCCTCAGCTTCGAGGATGACAAAAACTGCAATCCAGGGGGCAGGAATTCTCACTTGTGCTATTTGGTATCTGGAGCTTTCTGGGTACAAATGGTTGTGTCCAGGAAGACCAGAACAGTCTCAAGCTCTGCACAACAGTAAGCTAGAAACTGCTTTACCGTTAGTGAGGCTATCCTGGAAAATCACCGAGGCAGTGGCTTTTTAAATGTTTCTTATTAAACTTCCTTCAGTAGCAGCTTTACGAACGCTTTTCCTTAGCCAAATGCTTTTCCCTTGGCGACTATGACTGCTCTGGCAGGTTTGTTGTTCATGTTCTGAAACGAATCGTTCCTTTTCCTTAGCTCGAGAGATTTGCGAACCCTGTGACTTTTAGGAGGTTTTATTTCTTGTAACAAATCGCTTGCGGCATTTACGTTTTCCAGGTGTGCTGTCAAATCTGAGAAAGCTGGACAGCCCCAATCTTCCACTTCCATCCCATTTCCCCAAGAAACTATCCTCAGAGCATCGTGGTCCCTGAACAACGAGGAGGGTTTTGTTCAAAGCTATCCACTGCCTCTGCCAAGCTCTGCTCTGCCTTCTGCTTTCACTGACTGGTATTTCCCAATCAAAATCTAGCATCCAGCACAATGCAACAAATTTCATGAAATTAAGTATTTCTCCTACACACAGCATATTTGCCCAGTGATTATAACTAGTCCCCAAGGTAGCCAAGCACAGCAGAATTTCAGTTTAATATGCACACCCACGCAGCCTTACAAAAACCCAAGACACTCCCCCGGTCCTTCTCAGTGAAGACTGAACACTGCAGTGAGCATCTCGTATTTCAGCTTCACTACTTGCACAAACGAGGACTGGGAATACTCTGTAACCTAGTGCAAAAAAAGGTAGGGAAATAAGTTGCCCAAAGATTTCAGGTATCCCTGATGGCCCAAGAGGGGGTTGGGTGCAAGAGTGCAGGAATGTCAGGCAACACACAAAGCAACCAGATCACACTACTGGGGGTTTATTGTTAACACAACTGTGAGTTTTACTGTCTTACGTATTAGCTGTATCTTGGATCTGCAGAGCGAGCTTTTAACTCCAGAACACTTTAATACCCCCATTTGTTCGGGTAGGCAGCAGGTATGTAAGTTCACAGCACCTGTTTGGTATCGTATTGTAAAACTGACAACTTCTTGATTAAAAAAAAAGAGCAATTATTAAGTGTTTGTGCATTGTATGGTTTGCCCTTGTCTCGCGGCAGCGATTGGAAGCTAATGGCATCCCCACAGTGAAACTCGGGCAAACGTTCCCGGTGGCGAGAGCTGCAAACTCCAGCACCCAAGCTGCAGCGTAAACAAAGCAAGCTACAATTTGCAATGCTGATCCTGCCCCAAACCAGAGGCAGTTCCACCCATGCAAATCACTGCCTGCCTTGGCTGGGCTTGGGACTTGCAGATGAGCAGCTGCCCGAGCAGCAGGTCACTGGCTGCTGGAACCAGGGCAGCCATCCCAGGGCTAAGAGGGAAACGAGTTCACGTGAAGGTTTTCCTTTAGCAGCAGACACTGCCTCCTGCCTCATCTCCCTCCCTTTTCCTCCAATTCTCTTTCCCTCAACCTTTTGGGCACTGACACGTTTTTCCCTCCTCTGCCGCTGCCCCGACTCCTTTCTTTTATCAGCCTCCAGCTCTTCCAGCCCACCCGCATGCCTCTGCTCCCCCTCGGCTCCGTTCTCAGGGCTGGGACTCTCACTCCTCCCTACGCTCCTCTGCCCTCTCCCTTCCTCTAGCGTGACCCCCCCTTGCCCGCCCCCTCAGCAAGGCCTCCCCTCCCCTGCAGCAGTTCCTCACCTCGCTAGCCCAGGTCAGCACCCCCCACCCCCCCACTC
>PTFA01000044.1:4723915-4762451 GCA_003342895.1 Casuarius casuarius
CAAGGGAGGGAGCCTGGGGGGGGGGTTTTGAAGAGGTTCTGGGGACATTTGAGGGGAGGTCTTGGGGCATCTTGGGGGAGGGAGGTTGGCCTCGGGGGGCAGTCTGGGGGAGGCGGTGGGTGGGATGGTCTGAGTGGGGAAGCACAAGACCTGGGATGAGACAGGGAATACTGTGGGGACAGGAAAGGGATTGCTGAGGGAGACGGGGCGAAGGAGGGGGATGCAGGGGAATCTCCTGGGAATGGGGCAGAGAGGAGAGCTAGGCTGGAGGCATCCTGGGCACAGGAAGCTTCTGGAGAGAGGAGGTGTGAATAACTGTGGCAAGACTGTGTGCTCCCGTCCCAGGAGGTGAGACCTACCATGACCCTTGTCTGTGGGCGTTGGGCAGGAATGAGCCCTTGTTAGGCATCTGAGTTTACTTCTGCATCACCTGTGACACATGCCATTCCTGTCACCCTTCCTCTGCTCTCAGCTCTTGTAAGAGCAGCGTGATTGCGCAGGGAGGAAACGTTTGAGTCTGACAAGTGCGTGTGGTGGGAGTGGAAGGCAGCAGGTGATTTGGGACTGTGGGAAACGGCGTGCAGGAGACGCACGGCATCTCACTGAGTGCTTCCTGTTGTTGTAGGAGTGCCGGATCGCACATCCCATTGTTAAATGCACTTACTGCAGGACTGAATTCCAACAGGAAAGGTAAACGCCTGCTGAACTGGGAGGACTGATGTTTTCTTTAGAACAGATGCACCTGGGGAGCGATAACAATCCCACGCCTTTGATGCCTGAGCCTTAACCTGTAGATTGTTGCTGTGGGAGACTTGGGAGACCTTTGGCCTCCTTCAGAGGCGTGCTGGGAGAGTCGATGTGCCTGTGCGACATCCTTAGATTTACGCCTTTCACTTAGCTTTCATTTCTGGTTGGTGCTCAGTTGCATTTTTCAGTGAAGGATCCAGAGCGTCTACCCCAGAGTTTTCTCTTATCTGATTTCTGGTATCGAAAGATTAACTTCTAATGTGTTTCCTTTTGCTGTGTATCTGCCTTTTTGCAAGTTATATAACTTACAGAGGAAGGGTTGGTAAGGCCAGGAGCTGATGAGCATAACGTGTGCAGGCATTGTGTGAGGCGCTCTTTCTTGTGTTTGTTGGACAAATACACCTCTGTTCTGACCTGCCTTTAGTTTGCAATCCAGAGCAGGCTTCCTCCGGAACTGAGGCTGTGGCTAGTGCCGAATCATGTCTACTGCCAATTAGCTGGTGATCACACTCCTGTATTTGTAAAGACAAAAAACTGGCATCATCTGGGGACACCTTAATTAAAATATGCCTCCTAGTAATACCATTTTTTGGCAAACTGTCCTCAACCAGATGGGGATAGGAAATATACTTTGTTACAAGAGTTCCTTGTGAAAATGAATATGGTCTTGCCACTAGAGACGAAGCCTAGGGGAGACTGGGATCCTAACCATAGAGGTTTAATTTTCTTTGGGGACGTGTTAAATGAATGATCTGTCGTTCTTCTTAACAGCAAAACCAACACGATATGCAAGAAGTGTGCTCAGAATGTGAAGCTCTATGGAACAGTAAGTGAGCAGGGCTCATTCTCACCAACCTCTTTTCCTTTACTCCCTCCTGTCTTTATTCTAGTGAATCCCAGAGCAGTTTATGCGCTGGCTCTGTTGTAATAGCATGACTGATCAATAATATGCAGCTCCCTCAAGCGTTAAGCTTTTACCGTTTATTTTTTTTTAGTACAGAAAAGAGCAGCTCTGCATCGTTTTAGGCCAGGAAATGAACTGTTCAATATCCAATAGAAACAAGAAAGTGATTACATAAAGTGAGATTGCCACAGGAAGCAGTGATAAATCTTTCTTCCTGCTTGTCTGAAATCTGAAGCAGAGATTCTGATTGTTTCTATTTTGGTGATATATATTTTCTGAAGATTTCGTAGTACTTTATGCATTGTCTGCGTGTCATGGCTAAATACACTTAGCTAGAGACCGGGAATCCAAATGTAGTTGTGTCTCCTGGATCAGCATTACAGTTAACTTTGTCCAGGGAAATAAAGGTTTTGAAGTGATAGGGAGAAGGGGAAAGAACCGTGTATTAGTGTAAATAGAAGACGCTGCTATATTGTTTGTTCTTGTCTTTTAAAGCCAAAACCCTGCCAGTACTGCAACATAATAGCAGCATTTATTGGAAACAAGTGTCAGCGTTGCACAAACTCTGAAAAGAAGTATGGACCTCCGCACTCCTGTGAACAGTGCAAGCAGCAGTGCGCGTTTGACCGGAAGGATGATAGGAAGAAGGTCAGTACCTTTTGTGGAGGGGTCTGAGAAGGTAAAAAGGCTGTTCACAGTGACTGTGTGTCTGTCTTCTTCAGGCAGTCTCTAGCATTTCAAAAGAGGGTGTCTCTTGATTGTAAAATGCTTTTCTGGAGTTGAGCTTTGCTGTGGGAGCTGTATGTTGGAGCTGTTTGATCTCTGAGCCCCTCTGCTCCTTGGCCAGGTCTGCTGATGAAAGACCTCTTGAATTTGGCCTAAGAGGGGGTGGGATGGCAAATGAAAAGGGACCTTTTTGTGAAATGAAAGGTACCTGCTGGGGGAAAGGGATGGAAAACAATCCTTATGTTGTAGCCTGAGGTGCTGGAAATGTCCTCCGCCCCCCACCTCAACCAAGAAACCCATTCCATGGCTTCTGCCCATCCTTTACTTGAAACGATGTAAGTGGTGTAAGGCCTGCTTTTTGCAGGTGGTAAGCATCTATTGTTCGTTTTGGATGCTGCGTTGATAGGCACTGTCCTCCTGCTGATCTTCCTTGAGCACGGAGCCTCGCTGTTCTGGTCTCCAGGGAATACTCCTTCATGTACGATTATTCGGCTTTGCTTTGACAGAAATCCCACTGGGAGTTAGCTGTGCTGCCGGATAGGTGACAGAAGAGAGTCAAAAAGCAAAGCCTGGAAGAGAGTGTAGTTGCAATAAGTTAGCTGCTATTAATGATTATTGCCTGCATTGCACCAGCCATGTCAAATGCGCTTCTTATCCTTCCAGGCACTTGAGGGATCCTTTTTGAGTCACTGCTTGTTTGTCCATGATCTTAAAACCTGAAGATGCTTCTTGTCTTCCAGGTGGATGGAAAGCTGCTGTGCTGGTTATGTACACTGTCCTATAAACGGGTCCTACAGAAGACCAAAGAGCAGTGCAAACACCTGAGCAGCTCTTCCCGGGCAAGCCTGCAAGAGAAGGAACAATACAGCAGGCTCAGCAGTGGCAGCCATTACAACAGGTAACCTGCACGAGCTTCTTAGCGATCACTTCTGTTGTGCAGGGCTGGCCTCTGGGGTGAGCAAACAGGACGCCCGACTGCTTCGCGCTGCTTAGATACACTTCTAAAGTACCCGGGAGATGTGTCTTGGGCCCTGGTACCGTGGAACAGTGATGGGTTTTGGCAATTGTCTGTTGTTCAGGAGAATCTGGCTAAGTCAGGCTTTGCTAGTTTGCAAGCCCCCCTGTTCTGGCGTAGGCTTGTAGTCTGACAGTGCTTTGTAGTGATTTGACTTACTGAACTTTCTTGTACACATTTGTAAAATTTAGTGATTGAAATGCAGCTTTTGAGCATAAGTTCTTCAGCTCCCTACTGATCTGACTGACACATTTTTTTGTTTATTTTTAGTCTCCAGCTAAAGGAGAATTGAAGCTTAAAAGATTGACTTTTTAATCATTCTTTCTTGTGCTAGGAAATCTTGTCTTAATAGGCTCGAAGTGGGTGGGAATGTTTATCTGCTGCTCTGTCTTAGACTGCAAGTCAGGTTCTGACATACAATTTCCTTGTTTCTCTAGCCAGAAAACCTTATCCACCTCCTCTATTCAGAATGAAATCCCAAAGAAGAAACCCAAGTTTGATGCCATCTCTGCCAATGGTGACAGGTGAGCCTGTTACATGGGGAAATTGTGGGTGGGTGGTCTTGTTTGCTTAGTTTATATAATAGAGTTCTGTGCAAATAGCTGGAAGGTCTTATGCTAGAGCAGGGATCTCAGGCTTTGGGATCTCAAGGGGTTGCATTAGCAGCTTTCCAGAGCCTGGCAGGCCAATGTTACTTGGCATTTAGACATAGATTTGAGAAGGAGAAGAATACGTAGTGTCTGTACCTGCTAGAACAGAGACTGCTTGTTGTCTGAGCTTACTAACAGTTACAAAATCTGCAGCCAGATCAACTTTATCCTCTCCCTGCCATTACAAGGAAAGGTGGGTGTTGGCTGCGCTGTAGAGTTGAAGTCTGCAGTTTTTGTGCTTCTGGGCTATTAGACTGATCTGCAGGGAAGACAGCCTTAGAGAATAGGAACAAGACCCACCTCCTGTTTCCCCTCCTGCCTTTTGGGGGAGGGACGAGCAATCAAATAGCTTTGCTTGAAAGCAGCCAATCCCATTCTGCTGTCACAGTGCCTGCTGGGTTATGTTGACGCCGCCTGCATGTGCAGCAGAATGGGAGTCACTAGCAGAAACAGGAGAATGAGGTGTTTTTTTATTTTTTACGCTCTTGTACATGCATATTTTCATTCCTCCCTTTCCTCTCTGATTCTCAGCGTTCCTTCCTCTCCCGAGATGCTTTGTCCCCCTATCCAGAGTGCCCCGTCCACGTTGGCGCAGTGGGCTGCTTCCCAACAGAGTCTCGGTGCCCACCATTGTCCTGTTTCTCAAGGCACTGACATCCTGAAGTGAGATCACCTATTGTTTTCTCCCCTGTCGCCCTCCCTCCCTGGGAATTGCCTCATATATGGAAAGTGTCCCTCTCGATGGATCTCCTTCCAAACAGCAGTGAATTGGGAGCATGGACCAAAGCATAGGCTCATTAGTGCCAAAGGGGCTGTTAAAGTTACTGGTAATGAATTGCTTGCTATCTGCCTTGAATGTCTTTTGTTTAAGATCAGAGATAATATCGACCCTATAGGTACCATTGACCTCTTGTCTGTGGTCGTTAATATAAGAAATGCTACAATATGAAATAGAACTTAAATAATTTTGTAGGGCAATGATTCCTGCACAGTGGTCTACAAGACTGTTTATCATCTGAATGGTGTTTTTGATTGCAAGCTGGAAAAAAATAAGGGTTCACTGTGGTTTGGGAGCTGCAGCTGAGCATGGAGTGGTCAGAGAATTCTGACTGCCTTTAATGTTCGTAGAGTGACAGGAGAGGCTGGAGACAGGTGCCTGGTGGAACTGGTGCAGCCCATCAGTGTTGCTGCAGCTTTCCCTTTACAGTCCTGTTAAGGCTCCTGCTCACCTGCTGCAGTTGCTGTCCAGGCAAGGACAGTATTAGGTATTTTTATCTGCTTGCTACAGCCTGGGCTGAGACCTAAGAACTCATTTTAATACCCCTGCTGGCTTGAAAATAACCAAGAAGCAAAAGGTCCCGTGCTCTGCTATCAGTTGCTGAGCCATTTGTTTGCAAAACAGGAGCATACACTAGATGAAACAAATGCCTTCATTTCTATTTGCTCCTGTATCAGATGTTGTCAGGCTGGCTTCTGCCAAGGTTTCAGGCTATGGTCCTTGCCACAGACTTTTTTGATAAATCTCAGTAACAAACTGTGTGTAATTTTAGCAACTACTGAGGAGCTCCAGCTTGTTTAAATAGACACACGGCTGCATTTCTTGGGCAGAATAATAATGGTTGTTCATTAAGTGTGTTTCTGGGGTTGCTGGGTTTTCTTGTGAGGATGACCCCCGAAGTAAACCTCCCTTCTTGCACTGTTTTTCTATAAAATTGTCCACCCCAGAGCTGGCTGAAGTCTAGTTCACCGGCTGAATGCAGAGTGAGGAGCAGCCACAGCACAGGCCTTGTTTTCATCAGCAGTGTGCTCTGGAGTGGCGTGGTACACAGCTAGCACCTCTTTGCTGCTGAGAGCAGCTCCAGCTTTCTGTAGAGTGCATCTTGGCCATGGGCTCCAGACAAATTTCTAATGCAGCCTTCAGCTGGGCAAAATTCGAGCATACTTGTGCTCTGTTAACTTTGATAACGCTCCCAAAATGGTCCAGCTTATCTGAAATTGTTGCTCCTTTGTCTTGTGGATGCAACAGAAATTCCTTCACTGTGCTTTACTGAACTCTCTCTGAGCTCTGTATGTTTTTGTGTTTTTGTATTTCTGAGTGGATGATGCTCTTCTAATGCCCCTGATTTGGAGACTGATCAAATGACACCGGGTGGTGTTCGTATGGCTCGTTCTGGGTGGGTTCTGCTGCAAGGCGCTAACAGCACTGGCCATGCAGCACACGGAATAGCTTGCTCTCCTCAGCAGCGACTCTTGGCACCAGCCTGCCACAGACCGTGTCTTACGGATGCCACTGTTGTGCCAGTGCCCTTCAGTCCCGGGCTGCTTCCGTGTGCATGAGAGCCCTGGCTTCACCCGCGGCCCGGGTTGCTGTTCTGGTCCTAGGACTCCTCACCTGATTCTGCAAGAACTTGGTGTCCTCGTCCTCATGTGCAGACGCTGCCAGAAGTGTGTTTGTGTTACAGACCAGCCGCCCGGGCCTCTATGGACGAATGCACTACAGTGATGAGTGCTCCTAACCGAGCTGCCTGGGGGCGCGCAGCAATGCCAGAGCATGCCGAGCAACAAAGTTTATTTAGTAAAAATATTCTCATTTGCGTAGAAAAATCCTGGCTTATGCTTAAAGCGTTAAGGCTTGGAGTGAACCACTTCTGCTTTTGATTTCCTTAGAGGATGTATAAGTTCAGCTGCTGATTTCCATTGGTCTGGATGAAATTTTGTGCATGGAGGATATTTTTGTCTTAGGTGAAATTTGAATGCTGTGTTTCAGCCAGCCTGGTCTGTGCCCCTTTACACCAGCCTCACTTGAACAGCAAAATCCTTAAGCATGGCATTTATCTTGCCTAATTTCAGCCATTTAACAGGTGTTGAGTTTAAGGCAGTCATTTTGTTTTTTCTACTCAATAGAGAGAGGCAGGTGTCTTTGGAAGAGCTCCATTTTTTTTTCCTCTGTCTCCATTGAGAGCAATGGGAGCCTCATCAATTCACTTTAATTAGAGGCATGAATTTTAGCCTGTTCAAACAGGGAGAGCATGTCCCTCTGACCTCTCCCAAGGGGGCTGGAATCCTTGGGATGGAATTTATTTGTAGGGGGAAGGGCTTTTGTTTATTTTTAATCTGTTTGTTAAAGGAATGGAGTGACTTGCATTTGGCAGTTTTCCTTCTAATTTTGGAGCCCCAGGCTCGCTCCTTAATGTGAGATTAAAGACAGAGAAACCTTTCATTAATGACTTGTCACTCTTTCAGAGAAAGGAAAAAAAAAAAAAGCTCCTTCCTTTAATTTGCACCTTGACATGTTTGAGGGTGCATTTTGCAGCAATTGGACAGCAAAATACCTGCTTGTACTCACGTACTTGACAGGAGGATGCTGGCACTCCGAGCCAGCCAAACTGCTCCTGATACCTGCCTGCCCCAGGGGCAGGATGAGGTCCTTGAAAACCTCAGGCAGGGCACCCCAGCTTGCCCACGGCCACAGCCAGAGGAGAGCTGCTCTGTGGAGTGCTCTCGGCCTCGTGTCCCTTCTGCTCCCCGCTGGGCGGCAGAGCCGCTCTCGCCTCTCCGGGTGCACAGAGGGCTCTGGATCAGGAGCTGCCAAGGAGGGAATTTTTCCTGCCTGAGCTGCTCAGGGAAACGTGAGCATCTCTGGCAGCCTTTATCACCCCGGGATGCAGCAGGAGGGGAGCTTGCCTGGGCAAAAAAATGGCATAAGCAAGGGTTTGTCTTTAGCCAGAAGGATTCAGTGAGGAAGCCTTTCTTTTTTTCTGCTGAGGCTGTTTTATTTTTTTTTTTATTTTTCTCCCCAGCATATTTGCACTGAGTGGGAAATTAAAGCTACTGTTAGTAGCATGCTTGGGCACAGAAAGGTGCTGGAGCATCTACCATCACCATCGTGTAACAGAGCCTCTACTTTGGGGGAATTGTACTTGGGAGCAGCTTTTAAAATGGAGGCACTCTTCTCTAGTGTGCACACATGAGCCTCTTCTGCGTTTGCGAGCTACGCCATGTGGCAAGCACAGTGTTATATCAGGTGTGCCTGGAGGCCTGCCACCTCGTGCAGTGTGGGCTTTGCTATCAGCAGGCGCCGGCTGCGGGAGACAATAGATGCAGTCTGCAGCGAGTGTCGGTGCGCTTTAGCCATGCAAGACTTCCCCTGCAGACAGTGTCCCGCAGACCCTCGGTTTTGAGTTCTGCTTTGCTGATGAGGTCAGGCTTTCTCTTTCAATGCCGTGGGGCTGTTGTGCGACTTTCAGACCTGCAAAGCTGCCCCTGCTTAGTTTCTCTCTGTAGATTCCCGGTGACATTCCCAGCACAAGGGTGGGAAGAGCCTTTTCTCCTGTTGGCTCCTTGCTAATGAATCCAATCAATGCAGACTGTGCTTTTAATTAGAAAATGGATTATTTCCAGGCACTAGAGAAACTGCTGTGCGAGGTGAGTAGCCAGTACTCTGTCTTGTTCTACAGACAGGGGAATGGATGCATAGAGATGGCAGGATGCTTGAGAGAGGCCACGGAAGGGGCAAGCAGTGTTTGAGTTCAGAACATGCCCTCCCCAATCCACTGCCTCTCCCAGCTTTAGTGCTGCACACAGGCTCTAGCACATATGTTAACCTGCTCTGGAGGCTTTCAGAAAATGTCAGGCTTCAGGTAACTTTGCCTGTTTATCTTTATAGCAGCAATGCTGTCTGATAATGGCCAGGCTTCAGGTAACCTTTTAGGTGAAGGTTTGTTGCCTTTATTATTACTGTTAAGTTTTTATACACCAGTATCAGCTGTGTGAGGCTGGGAGTGTGCTGCCCCTTTAGCACCGAAAGATAAAAATCGGGCTTGTCATTACAGTGGTGAGGGACAGAAGGCAGGGAAAGATCAGGTGAGCTCCCTGGGCCTGTGGCTGCAGCTTCTCGTATCTGGTGGTCTGAAGTACCCCTGTAGCAGAAGACTGTGGTGGCTGCCTGGAGCACTGGGCCACTTCCAGGGAGATTTGTGAATCGCTCGCTCAGGAGGTGTCTGATGTCCAGATCAGTTCTCAGCTGGTCGCTTAGATTTAGAGCACCTGGTGGGGTATGAGCAGTGTCTGGGAAGGATGCATCTATCTCCAACTATTTCTCTGTCTTCCTGAACAGAGTCCTTTCTGCTCTGAAGTGGTAATGAAGCTTCCCCCTAACTTGCTGCATCATGGTGGAATCAAGATACAAAAGCCCAGCATGTCTTTTTCTCCCTGTTTCCGGGCTGAGGCCAGTGCTGACTCTCATCTAGGTGTCTCCCTTTGCATTGTTTGTTTAACTTAGGGTTATTTGTTTCTCATTCATGTTCCCTCCCTACCACAATGTTTATTTACATCTAGTGACAGGTTTCCCTGTACACCGACGGACTGCCTGTGAGTGAAGACTATGCAACCACTTAGGAACAAAGTTTCATTAGCTCCCTGATTGTTCTCAACTCTTTGGTTTGAAAATGGATCGTTACCACCTGAATGATAGCTACAGGCTCTGGCCGATGGTCACAGAATACCCATAGCAGTTCAGTTTCCCTACCAATCATGCAGCGATACAGCTTGATATATTGCAAACATCCCTCTTGCCCCTCATACCATGTGTTTCCCAAATTCAGTGCAGCATCCAGGGCAGAGAGAGAGGTAACTCCTGCTGAGTGGCTGGTGAAGTGTGTCTCATAAAATGATTCCCGTTCTCCTTCAAGTGCCATCCATGTGGCAGTTTCTCTGCCTCAGTGAATAGGAGGGGTCGTGATGAGAGTCTTTCCCTGTTCTTTGCTGCAGTTTTTCTCCAGACCTCGCCCTGGACTCTCCTGGCACTGACCACTTTGTTATCATTGCCCAGCTGAAGGAGGAGGTGGCTACTTTAAAGAAGATGCTGCACCAGAAAGATCAGATGATTTTGGAGAAGGAGAAGAAGGTACAGTCCTTGGCTCGCCTCCTCCCTGACAGCATCCAGACAGATCACCCTCAGATGGAGTCTGGCTTTTTATCTTGGGGTGAACAACAAAATTTCTGCCCGTTTCCAGGCTGCCTCCTTTCCCCAGTTAAAGAGGCTTTCCGGACCCTCCCGGGAGAGCCTCGCTTCATAAAAAGCTGTTTTCTGACCACCGTCTCTAAGAGCTCCATGTGGGGGCAAAGCCAAGAAAGGCTGTGCTGCTCTGTGCAGAAAGACAGTGGTGCCCTGGCCCCTGGCTCTGGGGTCCTGCCTCTCTGTGCAGTCTCATCCAGTCTCGGGCAACTTCTGTAGATGCATATTCTGTGGCAGGGTGTACCTGGGGTGAAGAGATTCATTTCTTCTTCCCGCTCACATGCTCCTTGCTGCTTTACCTGCAGATCACAGAGCTGAAAGCTGACCTGCAGTACCAGGAGTCGCAGATGAGGGCGAAGATGAACCAAATGGAGAAGACGCACAAGGAGGTCATGGAGCAGTTACAGGTGACAGCATTTTTGTTTTAATTTGCTGAGCTGTACTGTGCCCAGGAGTGACTGAGGACACTCTTGATCAGAACACCTCGTGAGCTTCTGCACACGCAGCTCTGCTAACGCTTCTCAGCCCTGTCCTGCAGCCTCTGCTCTGCCAGGCCAGCCCCTCCCCAGCTCTGTACCAGGCTGCAGTGCACCTTAATCCCTATTTATAGACTCCTTGCTACTCTCTACTTGGGCTCAGTCTTACTGTATTGTATAGTGCCGTGTTGTGTCCACTGCAGACTAGATGGGAACCATCAAACTCGTTTAACTTATTGCCAAAATCAGGTTTGAACCTGTTTATCCAGACTGCAAAGCCTTTGTCAGCTCCCTGTGCCATGTAGCTCTTAATGTGATTTATGTGACCAGTGACCAAAGAGAACAAAGCCCAAGAAACAACCGGCAGTTCTTTTAGAACCGTATCTGTGTAGTCCAAATAAAGAAGTCCCTGAGCTTGAGGGAACAGGGAGAGCAGGATTCTTGTCATGGCCATGGAAACACTAGACAGACTATCAGCATGAATACGCTCTGAGCCACTGAAGAGATCGGGTCAAAGGGGAACTGGTTACAGGGGAGAAATCAGACACAAGAGATGAACTTTGCACCCTTTAATTACTGTGAGGCTTATAATGATCTAAAGCTCTAGCAATGAGAAATGGGAGTCAATAACAAAAAAGGTCTGTATTCACACAGAAAACCAGCCCCTCCTCCATCAGCACACACCCAAGTTAATTATTAGAGTGGAAGGTAGGTTTTGGAGACTGCAGGTGCTGTCAGATAGCTGGTGCCCTTGAGATCCTCTTCACAACTCACATTTGTAAGCAATTTAAGCCTGTCCCAAGGCTGGATTATCTTTGTGGTGTGCAGAAGGCTGGAAACACTTGCTACCCCTTGTAAGCTGGGCGGCACTGGTTTGCATACAAGGAGCTGATGAGAACCAGAGCCTTCTCTCTCTCTGCGTTGCCTTCTTGAATCTGCACTGCGTTTCAGCCCAGATCTGTTTCCCTCTCATAGCTTTGGATGGCCTGCAAAGAATGAATTGTGCTTACTTCAATTCTAAATAGACAATTATCCATTATCACAAGCCACCGCTATCTGGTTGCCTTTCTTGACAGCCCTGGCCACGAGGTCAAGGGCTACCTGGGAGCTGACCTCCCTCCTTGCAGCGGCTCTCCGAGGCGAGGCACGCTGGTCGCTCAGTGTGTGTATGTGGCAGAGTGGGGGACAGCACGCGCTGGCGCTGCCTTTGCTGTAGCTAAAAGAGGACGTCTGCCTCGAAAGCTGTGGGACACCTTCCAACAGCGTTAGAGCCTGTTCAATCCTAAAAGGAAAGAGGAAGCGTCAGATACGTGAACGGGTGTGCCCGCAGGCACCTGTCCTTCCTGGGTGGAGAGGGGTGTGCATGTCTATCGCCCGCTGTATTATTCTGTACTCAGCTCGGAATGGGACTGCCCAGAACTTGTTCTCTCTGGTGTCCAAATGTTTTACTTCAGCTGATATTGACTGAGGCTCTGGAAACTTTCTTCATTGATTCCAAAATAAAAGATCAAATCCTCTCGCTGTATCGCAGGTGCCTTGAAGTGTTCATATGATTCACTTTTTTAATGTACTGTTGGTCTTTATTATTTTGTCTGTCTTTTCACGGGGGGAAGCAGGGGTGTCTGTATTCTTCCATTCTGCAGGAGGCAAAGGAAGCTGCTTTACCACAGGCAGCACTGGAGCAGAGGGCTTAATTCATCTAGTAACCCTTAGCCCTTTGAATACTTATTCATTCACTGCAAACCAATGTAGAACAGCTGTATCTGGCTTCACATGGGTTCTACCCCTTATCCTACTGGTATAGCAGAAATTGCTAAGCAGGCTAGAGGGTTTTTCAGCCTCAGAGGCTGGTAAAAGGGACTAGAGAGCCTTTGTTTCTAAGTTAATTCAGTCCAAACCAGAGAGACTGCTAGTTGTTACCTGTTGGTGCTCAGGTGTGTTCAGAAGGCTTCTAGGGATGCAGAATCAGTCAATATAGTACTGAATCCTGGTAAAACTGTTGGCAGTGTCTGAAGAAACCAAGGCTTAAACGAAGCTGGAGAACAGTTTGAGCTGTTTCACCCTGGATTTTGGACGTGAGTGAGGATTTGGGATGGGGGAATTTGCTTTCCACCTCCTAAAGAAGAGTCAGGATGGGGGGCGTGAGTCGCTAGAGTTTTACTCCACCACTTCTCACCCTGGTGGCTAGCAAAGGGGGAAGAGAAGGAAGAAAAGCCAGTCCTGGTGAGGTTGACGAGTGTCTTTAGCTGGTTTAATGAGAATTGTGCATTTGTCGCGTTTCACAATGGAAGCTGTTAGCCTTCAGCCTACTTCTGTTACAGCAGTGGGGGATTCATTGGGGAAGGGATAGGAAGAGCCCTCTCTAGATGGCAGAGCTGAGATGCTGGACTTGAGCTCATGCTGTGGTGCAGTACAGCAACATCTGCCTCTTTCGTCTGCACGCAGGATGCCCACAGTGTGTGTCCAGGCAGTGCTAGGATCCCGAGAACTAATGATGATCCATGCCATTAAAACACCCATTTTCACTGTGTTTCCAGGCCAAGAACAGAGAACTCCTGAAGCAAGCAGCTGCCCTATCCAAGGGCAAAAAGCCTGAGAAGTCGGGAGCAATAACCTCCCCTTAAAAACAAAACCAAACCCCCAATCTGGGAGCTTTCCCCAGCATTAGCCAAGGAGTCTAGGAGGCCTGCCTGATCGCTGGAAGCCAAAACCTCACTTTTGTCACTATCCCATTGCTGTGGACTCGATGGAAACGCCTGGCGTGTGTTGCCTTTCGACAGCATGCTTGAGTGTGTCTGGTTTCAATATCTTGAATACCGTTCTGTACTATGGTGATCCATGGGGAGAGGTCCCAGCCATCCTAAATCCCCCCGAGTTTCTGGAAGAAGTGTTTTTCTAACCAGTTACTACCACTGCCAACCCTTTATATAGCAAACAGGAACCTGCTGCATTAGAGACTTCTTGCTGGTTTCAAACCTGCTGCTCTGAGGCAATAGCCGTGGCCAGTTGTTATGCAGATAAGGCGGGAGCCGTGCATGGTGGGAGCTTTATTTTTTGAACTGTTCCCTCTTCAAAAGGAAGCCGATAATCACCAGCCCAACAGATGTTACCAGAAGGTTGTGTCACTGCTGAGAACGGTTGATCCATCTTTTTGAAGATGCTTCCAAAATGGGGGCTATATATTTATCTTGGAGGATTTTTGTTTTGTTTTGTTTTTTCTCTCTGTCAGCTTGGCAACCCTGACTGCCTGGTTTGTGTTTTTTGTTTTGTTAGGATAGCTTTTGGTTTGGGAGGCAGAGCGTAATGATACAGACCCACCTGGTACCCCCTGGCGCCCTGGCTACTTAGTGGCCTTTGGGCTTCGGTGACTTTTGCAGCTTGGTGTGATTGAGCTTCTCTTGCTCCCCTCTCTTCCCATGAGGCTGAAGGAGAGTTCAAGGCTTGGATATTTGCTCTGCTCCCTGCAGTCCCTGGATCCAGTTCACTCTCTTCTCCCCCTTTCCCTGCCCCGTCGCTCCCTTCCAGATGCAGAAGTAGGGGCCAGGTTGGCTCCAGGAAAGTGCTTACTCAGGCAGTGACCCAAGCCAGGAAGTGTTTCTTGGGGCTCTCCAGAGACGTTTCTCTCTGCTGATTAAAAGCCAGCAGAACAAAAGGGCTATGAAAGTTCTCCGTAGCAAAGATGTGCTTCTCGGAAACGGTGCGAGTGCCGGGGCGAGGACACCACAAGCAGCGCCAGGAAGGCGCGGGGAGGTGTGCTCCCCGAGCTCTGTCTGCACTGCGTCTCTTGGGGAAATCAAAAGCACTTGGCCATTGGGGGGAAAGCACAGAACAGCTCTTGAGCTGGCGAGAACACTCCTCGGTATCGCAGCACCGAGCTCTATTCAGGGTGTGAAGAGACATCTCAGGGTTTGGAGACCTTCGGGGCAGAGGAGTAAAGGATGAACACTTAGTCTAGAGTGGCACTGAAGGTCTGTGGTGAAGAGGAGAAACTGCCCTTTTGAGACAGGGCCGGCTGCTCTGTCAGGGTTTTTATTAAGCTTTTAACTAGAGATTGTGATTTTTTTTTTCCTTTTTTATGTTACTAAAGATGACTTTACTCAAAGGCACTTTTTTGATGATGTTGGCTTCCAGCATGGAAGGAGCACGCTGCAGCATCAGACACTCTGCCACGTTTTTTTTTTGTTGTTGTTGTTGTTCTTTTTTTTTTTTTTTTAAAGAGACTTCTGACGTGAAAAGGAAAAAAAAAATGTTACACTTTGCCAGAGTGTGACAGCAGGAAAATACTCACCTAATTTTATACTTCACATGTTTTTAGAAAATGAGGTGCATTGATGGGATTTTTTTTAAATGGGCGCTTTGCTTTTTTGCTTCCCTCAAGACACAGAAATAGAGGGAGAAAGGCCCTGTATATACTATTATGTTTTTTTAATTGTGACAAATTGATCATGCAGTTGAGTAGCTGATGATTTGTAGTAATAACATTGTTTCTTTGTATGTTTGTAATAATGGAGATTTTAAAGGGATGCTTTGATTTGTACAAAACTCTGACAAATGTAAAAGTGTTTAAAAAATCCGCATCTGTGTGTCTGATACTTTCTATTTGCCTTAAAGAAAAGAAAAAACACATCCTTCCCTGCCTCGAACTGATTTGTCCCCTGCTGGTGACTGCCTGGTCAAAGTACCAGTCGTGCTGCTTTGGGATTTGGTGTGTATGGGAATGAGATGGCATTTTCTATTGTTTGGTTTGCTCCTACTTTTGTTTCTATCTTTAAATCCTCCTAATCAAGCCTGTTGCTAGGATCCTTGTTACTTGGTTACATCGAGCTTCCCAGGACTGATCTGGCTGTACCAGATGAGATCTCTCTATTTTCCTCCCCAAACACATGAATGGAGATAGGGCGCAGAAACAATACAGCCTTGATAGGAAACAAAAAGACAAGAGGATAAGGGGCTGGCTTGCTTTTAAGATATAAATGCAAACTAAGTGAGTAAACACCATTTGTGTCTCTGAAGTCTTCGCCCTAGCTCAGCCAAGATTAGAGTTGTTTGGAGGGAAAAACAGATTTTTTTTTTTCAGAAGCTTCTGATTTTCCAGCAGAAAGGTGGTAGCCCAAAACTCTCCTGATATTCCCGTCTGAACATACCGCCTGGCCCTTGCGGGAGCTGTAGCTCAGCGTGTTTGCTTTCCGTCTCATCTGTCATCGCAGCTTCCTGGTGAGACGAGCAGTTCTCTGATGCACCTCGCTTTCCTCTGGCAGGGCAGATGTGCCGCGTCCCTGAACGTGTCCGTCCCCAAGGCGCTGCCCGTAGTGGAGAACGAGGAAATGCAAACCATAGCTCTGAAGAAACACCTCAGCAGCTTTTCCAGCTCAAAATACTCTCTTTTATATTTCTCAAAATCTAGAGCTGTACACAGAGAGCAGCCATTGTCTGGGAAAGCATTAATTGTGACAAATACCCAAATTTGTAGCTAAACACAGAGCAGAAAAATATTTTCTAGGGAATCTTTTTCATCAGTCTTATTCTTCTGATCTCTTTGGCTTCTAATGCCTGTGAAAAGAGACTGATTTGTGTGCATTGAGAGACATTTGAAAGGAAAGAGAGGGTGTGTTTCAGATGGCTGTTGCCTCCTCTAACTCGACTCCCTTAGGAACTGTGTTATGGCAGCTCAGAGAGGGTGGCAGTCTGTCCTAAGTCCACTGGATACAGCTCTACAACCCCAGTGGAAGGAACAGTTGTATATTTTTCTTCCTAGCATCTTCCAGGTGAGTCATCCAGGCTTTTGCAGCCATTAGTGCTACTTTCAGGGAACGAGAAAGGACAGGGTGTAAATTTTCTCTTTCCCTTTCTTTTGAGGTCTGAGTTGCTTCTTTTGATGTGGTTGTTTTCCACCTGGAAATGGTCAGGGTTTTCATCCTGGATTTGTTGGACCTCTGGCACCCCGAAGTAGCTGCAAGCCCTGTCAGGGGAGGGATGTCCTGCTCGAAGCATTTAAGTTATTGCAACCTTGCTGGGTTATTGTGGCTCAGCTGACTCAGGGTAACTTGTAGGGATTTACAAATGGCTGTGCTGGGTCAGACCAGAAATCTAGACCAGTACCCTCTCCCCCCAGGTAAAGGGCACTGGGGGATACTGGAGGAGAGGGTACAAAACCAGAGCGTGAAGAAAGCAATGGTTTATTGACTTCTAGCACCCAGTGGCTTAGGGGCTTCCTGAGCTGAGCATTGCCTCTGTGGCCTTTAGTAGCTCCTGGCACCTCCCTCTTAGGTCCATTTTTAGCCGAAGGTGGCTAAATCGCAAGCTCTTAGCCTGCCGCAGTTGCCAAGTCAAATGTTCTCCCCGTGCGAGAAGGCAGTGCGTGCAGAGGCAATCTGCTTGGCAGCTCTTTCTCGGGTTAGTGCTACGTAGCTGTGCCAGTAGTGCTTAGCGTTTATATGGCGCTTAATCTCTGCTGAGTGCAGCGCAAACCTTGCTGTATCCTTGAATGTGCCCAATTATCCTCATTTACAGCAAGTAGGGAGATAGATAAGAGAACTGCTTTGCCGAAGGCTAGGCTACAAGTCAGCGGGTAGAGCTGGAACCGGAGTGTAATATCCTCAGTTCCTCAAGCCCTTGCTCTCCACCTTCAGTATTGTGTCTCGGAGGGGCCACTTTGTCTCTGCCCTGACAGAGCTGCAGGGAGAATTTCAAATGGGTTGTGGGCAATTTTTGCAATTCCCAGCCAGACCTTGAGTGAGAATTGATTGGCTCCTGCCTTTATCTGCTAGTGCACACTTCCTTCTCTCTGTGGTTTATTCACCGGTCCTAAAGCAGCCTGAATGTTTGCAAAAGGGATTTTTTTTATTTTGGGTTGCGATTACTCTATTTCAAAGCTTTCGGAAAATATCCTCTGCTGGTTTTGACAGTAGTCGAATGCGCTTGAAAAGAATATTATGTCCTGATCTCAGCCGCCTCCTCGTAATGACATCAGGGTTGAAAATTAGACTTCCAGTTTTGGGCCCCATTCCACTCGTTTCAGGCGAGCTGACCCTCAGCTAGCCCTTGCCTTCTTCCAGCATCCGTCTCTCCCTGCTCTGAGGATCCAGAAGCTCAAAGGCTGCAACTTCAGGAATGTTAACCCAGGCAGTTCAAGTTGGTGGAGTTTTCAGGGCACAATGAAAATCTATGGCAAAGCATTTTTTGAGATTTCTAACCAAGAGGATTTGATGTTTTTAAGCAATTACCTGAATAAATGTCTCCTTTCCAAAGCTGTAGCCCCCCTGGCAAGGATCTGCAATTTTAATAGGCAAATGAATAAACTGCTTTGCAGCCTGACAGTGTGTACCCACAGCAGAAGTAAACTGCCTTAACCAGCTGGTAATTACCGAGAAACATGCTCCTTCCATTCCTTTCCCTAATTGCTGGGGCTTTCTGGGAGCGCTGGCTCGCATAGCATGCCCTGAAGGGCAACAGGTTTGTGCTGTATTGTCTTAAAAAAAAAACCAAAACAAAACCCTAAGGGTCTTAAAATCCTTTAAAGCTTCGGTAACTTATGTTTTGTAACTGATCCGGGAGAGGTAGGCACAAGCCTCATTCGCGAGATGAGGAAAGAAGGGGCAGAAAGGTGAAGTGAAACAAGCTGCCTGAAGAGACGAGGCTCCTTGCAAAGTCAGCGGAGAGGGCCGCGGTGCTTCGGAGGCGATACAGAGCTTCGCAGAGAGCAAAGGGGGCTTTTAGGGGTGGGAATATCAGTATTACTGCTCTCACTCATCTGCTAGGAGGATAAAATTGGAATTAAAAATTAGACCAGCTCCTTTGGGTTGGTGCTTTCCCTCTTCCACAAAGAGAGCTCGGCTGCCCTTTGCCCCCTTCCAGAGGGAATCTCTGAAGATCCAGGAGTCCAAAGGCTTTTGGGGTGTTACCCCAGTGCTTCCCGGTGTAAGACCACAGTGTCCAGTGCTTCCTCCTGGAGCGCGTGGAAACGCTCCCTCCCGCGGCTTGCTAAAGCTCCCGAACAGCTAGGGCTCCTGGACCAGTACAACCCCCTGTTTCCAATGTGCTTGCGCTGCCGAAGCTCTGTCCCTGTATTTGCAGTGCCAGATCCCCAGTAGAGAGGAGACCTGGGCGCAGGTTGAGCTGTTTGCTGTTCCCCTCCGTTCCAGGTAGCACCGCAACGCTTCGCACTGTGTTACGGCGTTAGCTTCCCACTGCGGGTTCAAATGATGCAACCGCTGTCAGGCTCCGATGTCCTGCAGAGGAATTTCCCTCTTCTCCACCCTGCAAAGGGACCGGGAAAACCGCAGGAGGCTGTAGTGGCGGGGGGGAGGTGCAGAGTAACAGCCTGTGCTGGCAAACCAGCCCGAGATTCATTTGATGAGAGCAAAGCACATCGGGAAAGGAAACGCTTAAATAACCGTGCATGATTTACCCACTGCAGATGCCCCGCTGGCTCCCTGCAGAGAGGAGAGTCTCGGCGCGGTCTCTGCTGCCCCCTTTGCCCTTGGGTTTTTTTTTGCCTGGCTGGAAACACCGGGCTGGCAAAAGCCAAGTAAGGCAATGGCTGTCCCTGGACGACCTCGCTGTTTGCTCAAAGGTGACTTATCTTAGGCAATCTGTCTTGCCTTCCTGCTCAGCTTCTTAACTGCACGCTGTTGAACTAAATCAACAGATTGTACAGTCACCATCTAGCTAACTAGGGCGCTCGCAGTGCCTCGGTAATGAGAGCTGTTGTGTGTTCCCCGTGCTGGTGCTTCTGGAAACAGGGCGTTTGGCTTCGGCTCTTGAAGCCTCTAGAAAAGTTTGCCTCTCCTTGGCCGCTCTCTTTTCAATGAATATTGTAATGATCCTCGTCGCACGAGCTCTGCTGCTCTGCGGCAGGGAAGCCCTTGTGCATTAGCCAGCACAGAGAAACCCTTATGCAGTCTGATTTCCTTGAAGAACGAGCGCTGCTGAGTTCAAATTGCCGCAGAAGCGAAAGGTGAGACCTCACGCGCCCTTTGATACGGCTTGTGGGACAAAAGGCCGAGCAGAGGGCTGGCGAGTGGGACCCGAGATGCTGCCGCTTGCTCCGGGACTGCCTGGTGTCACCGACTTCGCACCAGTAGCGCTGCCCTCTGCTAGTCTGGGGGCTGCTGCCCCGCTCGGCACCAAACTGGTTCATCCTAGAGAGGCTCCCGGTTAGGAGAGCAGCCTCGAAGCCCTCCCGGTGCTGCGCTGGCACGCGGCGCCCTCCCCGCGCCAGCCTCCCCGGAGGGCCGAGGCCGGCAGGGCGCTGGCCCTGTGCGTGGAGGCATCGCTGAGGCCGGCCGGCGGGACGGCGTGGGCAAAGCCTGCCCGGCTGCCGGGAGGCAGGTCGCGGCGTGGGCCGAGGGCTCGTGGCAGAGCCGCGCGCGTCCGGAGCGTGCCCGCGTGGGGAAGCCGAGGCGGCACCCTCTCGCTGCTGCTGTCTCTGCGCCGGAGGAAGCTGCGGGGGGTTTTCTTGCAGGGAAGTTTAACCAAATGCAAAGGCTCAGGGAATATTTTAGGCTGTTTTTTTTCCCACTTTCGCTACAGAATAAACATGCAGGGGGATGGATAGAAGGGATTCGGAGTGGGCAACGCTGTCCAGCACAGACTGCCCCAAGTGTCTGCACACCTCAGCAGGCAGCTCCTCGCCTGCGCTGCCTCTTCCTACGTGCCAAAGCCCCAAGGAGCCTGGGGCAAGGTGCTGTCTGCTGGGGACCTCTGCTCCTGCTGCCAGGCTGCTTCTCAGGAGCAGCTTCCAGGGCAGGGGGGAGAAGCACTCTGGGCCTCGCTCTGCCCGTCCAGGTGGACAGAGCAAGAAGGTCGCGGCGGCTGGAGATGCTCCTGCGGGCTGCAGCCCCGTGGCTGGTTGCAAATCACCCAAGAGGCCCCGGGAACGTGGAGCCGCGGCAGATGAGCCCTTTGCATCCCTTGCGGCACCACCACTGCCAGCTGGAAGGGGGAGAGAAAACCGTGCTGAGCGCAGGGGGTACGAGCCCCTCGCAGCTAAGAGGTGGCGGCAGGTCATCTCCTTTTGCCAGGCTGCTGTCGAGAGAGGGGAGAAGCTGCTGACAGCCCGAGCCGGCTGGTACGTGGGAAGGAGCATTGCAAACAGTCCAGGAAAAGTGCTGAGGCTGCAGGTAACCGGCCGCGTGCCTCTAATCGGCCGGCGACGGCTCGGCCAGGGCCGCGGAGCAGATGGGGGATCGCGTGCTGCTCCTTATTGCCGAGCGAGTGCACTGCTCGGCTCTGCAGCCGCCTGCCCTCCCTCGGCCCTTCCTCCCCCTCCTCTGCGCGCCGGGGCGACTCTGTGCTTCTGGCACAGCCCTCCATGTCTTCTGATGGGATATTTTTATCTTAAATACTTGGTACGTCCACGGCGGCGGAGGGGGCTGCTTGGCCGGGCGCCCCAGGCCTTGCCGTGCTGCAGAGCGCCGCGGCACGCTGCTAAACGCCGCGACCCGCGCAGGGTGGGCAAAAAGGGGCAAAACTCCGCTTCGTGCCGCTCTCGGGAAACGTTCGACGGCGTTGGAGTGGCTGGGGACGGCCCGCGTGCCAACACGCGTCGCGCTGCGCCGGGCTGCAGCTCCAGCCCCGTCAGTGCCACCGCTGTCCCGCGGCCTGACGCTGCGCCGGTGTCCCCCGGCTCATCTAGCCTGTCCGCTCCCAAGCTTTCTGGCTGGCAGAGGGGGAGGAGAGTGGCACCCCCGCTCTGCTCTGCTTGCGCCGTGCGTAACCCCGTCGCCTTCGGTGCTGCGGAGCAAGGGGAGGCTTCGCAGCCCCAAGCCGACAGGGTCGGACAGAGCAGATCCCCGGCTTGTGGCCTCCGGGAGCCGCAGCCTCGGCGCTCGCCGGGGGCCAGGGTGGCATCTCGGCTCCTGCAAGGCTGATCCCGGCCCTTCGCGCTGCTTTTTAACCCATTTTTCCCCGTTCTTCTCTCTTTCTTTACACGATTCTGCACTTGCAGGGTGACCCGGGGAGGAGGCTCGTGCGTCGGCCCCTGCTGCAGGTTTCTTCCTGCAGGTTTGGTGGCTTCAAGCCTGTCGCTCTTGGTTCATAGATGCAGATCCCGGAGGAGAGGGCCGGCGGCGCTGCCTGCGATAGGGAGATGATCTGAACCGGGGGCGACGCCGGGCAGCCGGTCACTGGGGCAGAAGAGGGGTTTGGGGGAAGAGCCGATGCAGGAGACGGCCCCGCTGCTCCGCGAGCTGCCGCTCCGGGCTCCCGGCAAAGAGCCGAGGCGGGTGCATGAGCCGGGAGAGGCTTCAGCCCCGATCGCCGACCCCGCATCAGCGTTAACAAACCCGGGGAGATGCCACTGCGRGAGCAACAGGGGTAAATCCAGAACCGATAATTCCCCGGGGCCGATGATGAATATTTTGGGAGCGAAGGGTTGCTCAGGCTYGGGGACCTGCTCAAATAACCGGAGCCGGAACGCGGCCCCGCGGGGAACCTCGGCGCRCCCCGAGCGCGGCGCTGCAAGGAGCCGCCGGGCGCCCCGGACCCGCRCCGAGCCGGAGCGGTGCAGCCCGGCCGCGCTTGCGAAACGCCGCTAAAAATAGCGCAGGGCACCGCGGGGCAGGGGGAGGCGGCCGGAGGCGTGCGAAGCGCCCGGCACCGCCGCGCCAAGGTGCAAAGACATGTTCGCCTAATTGGCGGCCGCTCGGGATCGGAGCCAGAGGAGGCTGTTGCCAGGCAAAGCCCGAGTTGTTTGTGCAGCGGCTCCTGTTTGCTGGACTTTGCCGTGTGCGGGCTGTCAGGCAGCACCCGATCGTTATCAGCGCTGCTGTCTGGGGCCTCGTGGGGTTTTTTTCTGTCTTTTTTCTCCTCTCCCCTTCTTTTATTGCAAGGGGCACTTGTTGTTCCCGCGGAGGGGAGCCGGCACCGGGCCCTCCGGCGGGATCCCGGTGGAGAGGGGAGCGGGCAGGAGGGGGACGCTGCTCTTTTGGGGCTGTTTCGCACCGCAGCCGAGGGCCGGACGGCTCGGCGCAAAGCCGGGGCGCGAGTCCCGGCCAAGGGCGCCGCGGGAACCGGCGCCAGCTCCCACCCTCGCCGCCTCTTCCACAGCGGTTGTGGCCGCGCGTCGCCGAGCGGACGGGCCTCGCGGGGGCACCGCGCCGGCCTCACGCCGAGCCGGCGGCGACGGTCTTCGACCGGGGCTGGGCGCAGCACCGAGCGGGGGGGCGGGACTACAACCCCCAGCAGCCCCCGCGCCGCCGCTCGCTATTGGCTGGCGGGCGCGCCGCGGCCCCGCCCCCTGCGACGCCATTGGTTGCGCAGGGCTGGGGGCGGGGCCAGGCCGGGTTACCCCGCCCCCCCGCCGGCGGCCGCGCTATGAAAGCGCCGCGGGCGCCGGGCCGCGCTGCTCTAGAACCGGGGAACGTTCTAGAGCCCCGGGACGGTTCTAGACCTCGGGGGCGGTTCTCGACCCCCCCGCCCGCCCCGGCGCCGCCATGCTGGTGGCGGGCTCGCAGTGCTGCCCCCCGGGGCTCGCGGAGTACCGGGGCTGCGGGCCCCTGCGCGGCGGCGAGGTAAGGGGGCGCCTGCCCGCCCCGTCGGGGGGGGTCGGGGGTGCCCCCCGTCCCGTCCCGTCCCGTCCCGCCGGGGGGTGGTTCGCTCGGGGACCAGCAGGGACACGTCGGGGCGGTTTGGGCGCCCGGGCTCCATCCCGTCCCTTGGCCCGTGTGGGCTTGCCCGCCGCGAGCGGGGCTGTGTGGCGGCACTCGTGAGCTGAGCTGGGCGTTCTCAGCCCCCAAGGCCGGCGTGTGGCCTCGCACCGCCGGGTGACACGGGCTCCGCGGGGTGACATGGGCTCCGCGGGTCACCGTGCCACGGCGCCCGTCACCGAAACCCGACTCTGCTCCGGCTGCGCGGCGCCGGGACGGTCCCCTGCTATTTTCCTTGGGAAGGAGCGAGGCCGGGAGGAATAAACCTGCCCGGCCAGATGGCCGCGAGCTTGTTTATTTGGCCTCTGCTTATCGGCGGCGATTTTCCAACACCTGACTAAGCGCCGGCACAAGCGCCCGGGCTCGCCGCTTGGCACGCGCGCCCGCCCCGCCGAGGCCATTAACTCCTTCCCTCGGCTCCGTCGGCGGGCGGAAACCTCCCGTCGCCGCTGCCCCGCTCCGTGCCTCAGTTTCCCCCRCGRCGGCGKCGGGAGGTGACACCTCGGGGCAGCGCGGCGAGGGTTAACCGGGGCCGCTGGAGAGTTGCCCGACGCCGCAAAGCCCGGCGAGCMTCTGCGCGGCCGGCAATGATTGAAATGCGCCTGCAAAGGTCACCCTGGGCTGTCACCGGCCGCCAGCGCGGTGGGCTGCGCTCGGGCGTGGAGCCCTGCCGCTCGCATCCGACGGCGTTGGGCCGGTTTGGTTGTTTTCCCCCTCTCCGGGAGCCTCCGTGGGGCCGGAGGCAGCTCTTTCGCCCGCGGTTCTTAGACGTGAGTCAGGCCGGCGGAGAGGAGGCACCTGAGCAGCCCGGCGGCGGCGGCACGAGCCTCGGCCCCGCTGTCACCCCGGCGCCGCATCCGCCGTGACTCAGGGCCGGAGCATCCCGGGCGCCACGCGGGCTCGCTCGTCCCTCCCGCGGGAGCGGAGCCCGTCGGCGGGCAGGTGCCGGGCGCGGGGCCTCGCCGGGACACGGCGCCCGTCACGTGGGGGGCGCGTGGAGGGCTGCCGGCTGCCGCGGGGCCGCCGCGTGCCAGCGCCGCCGGGCGCAGGGGGACGGGCTCCGCCGGGCGCTGTGCAGGCGGCCGGAGGCAGAAGGCACCTGCGGCTCCTCTCCCGGGCATCTCCGCCGGGCCCCGGCCCCGGGGGGCTCCTCCGCTGCTGCCCGACGTCCCCCCGCGACATGTCCCRCCTGCGGCAGGTGACTCCCGCGTCTGGGGCAGAGCCGCCGGCCGAGCTTGCCGGGCGGGAGGCGGCGCGTCCGACGCTGCCGTGGGGTTTGGAAGGCGTTTTGGCTCGTGCCGTGAGTTTTTGGAAACCTGCTGGGGGATGCGATGTGCTGGCTTTTTTCTGCATCCAGCGCCAGGGGTTTCTCCCCCCCTGAGCTGAGCGGGTGAGATGAGCTGTGTCGTGGGGGGGGGGACCGGAGCCGGCTGTGCCGTCCCCAGCCTGGGAAGCGTTCGGGATAGCGGCAGATGGAGGGGTGATGTGCTGGCACATGGGGGACATCAGGACTCGCCGTAGCAATACAGGGGATGAGGGCAGGGGGKTCCGGCCGGCCGAACCGCGGGAGCAGGGACTGTGCCAAGGGAGGGTTTTTTGCCCCCCCCGTCCAGGGCGGCACAGCCCCGGGGGCGCCGTGGGCTGCAGCAGCCTCTCGGACGGTCCCCGGAGCTTGGTCCCGCTGGGGACGTGCCAGCAAAGCCGGGTGTCCCGCGGGGGTCCCTTTTCTGCTGCCGAGAGGGTGCCGACAACATCCTGCTCCTGCTCCCGTCCGGGATGCAATGTGCCCATGGCACGGCTGAGCGGGTCTCCGTGCCGTGCAAAGCCAGGCGCACGGAGCAAAGCAAATCTCCCCATGGAGGATCCCAGCGGGCCGCCGGAGCGGAGCCTTTCCAGCCCCGCGGGGCTCTGGGGTGACTCGCCGCGACCAAAACGGGACACGGCTATTTTAAGCGCGGAGCTGCACGGGCGCCCGTCTGTCAGCCGGCGGCTGTACCTGCTGCCGTGGTCTCCCTGCGGGCGGAGAGGAGCGGAGGCAGCGTGGCGTCTCGCCGGCTGAGGACGGAGGTGGACGAGCGGCTGCAGCGCGTGCAGGCTCCCCCCGGGATGCCCGGAGCGGCCGCGGCGCCGGTGGGGCTCCGCGTGCTGCCGGATCCGGGCAGCAGGGCGCAGGGGGGATTTGAGGGCTTGGTGGTGCCAGGTGCCGAGCGGCACGGCGGGGGTGAGCGAGGGCATCGGCCGGGTCCAGCCCGCCGGTGACACCCCGGATCCCGCTGGCCGAGGRCCCCGGGGGAGATCCGGAGCGTGCTTGGGGGCTTTCTGAGGGGAAGAGGAAGAGGAGGGTGGTGCTTCCTCTGCCGAAGCATCGGGCCGGGCTCTGTGGGCAGCGGAGCCGCAGGTCTCTCCGCCGGCACCTGCATCCGGAGCCCGTTAGGTGCTGGAGGGAAAAGCTGCTGCTGGCTCCTCTGGGGAGGGGGGACAATTTTGTCTAATGCCCTTTTTGCTCCCTGTTACCGCTGTCCCGTCTTTGAGTCCTAATTGCAAGAGRCTCTTTTCCCTGGGGAGGAAGTGGAGCAACGCAGGTATTTCCCTCTCGCGGGGTGACACTGAGGAGCAAAGAGCAGCCGGAGCCCGGGAGCCCTTTCCCCGGCCTTGCCCTGCGCTTCACCTTGTTTTCCGCCCAGGGGGTTGCAAAAGCGAGGGCGCTGCCGCGGGCTGCCCCCGCCTTGCCGGGAGCCGCGCCGCCCCGTGACGCCCTCGCGGGCTCGGCACCGTCGGAGCGGGTGGGTGTCTGCTCCCGGCACGGTCCGGCTTTGCCGGGACCCTGCCGTGGCCCCGTCGGCTGCGCTCTGCTCCCGCTCGCCCCTCTTCTCCCCCAGCCCCGAGCCAGCTTCTGAGCTTTGCATAGGGGTTTTGGGGTAGGATCGGGGTTTTTTTGGTGTTTTTTGGAGCATCTGTTTGGAAGGAGAAAAGCTGGAGCTGAAACCTTAAGGTGGGACTGTTTGATGTAGCTTCGGGTTTTGCTCTGCAGCTTCCTCCCCGCGGGGCCTTGGGCAAGTCCCATCGTCTCGGGGCCCGTTCCCCGGGCGTGGGATCTCGCACCGGGATTAACGCTGCAAAGGGCAGAGACGTTTCCCCTTGGCGAACGCAAACCCGCGAGTTAGCGGGATGCTCCGGTGGTGACACCGCGGCGCGGGTCAAACCGCGGCYCCGTCCGTCTGCAGGGGGCCGGGCTGCCCATAGGGGTTTGCTCGACGTGCAGACACGCAGCGCTATTCTTTAACGGAGATGTTGGTCAGCTGGCGGCTGTTTTGAGCCCGGGGGTGTTTGCGGGAACCCCCGGGGCGCCGGGTTTAGGCTGCTAAACGAGACCCAAATTGCCCTGGGTCCGGGCGCGCGCGACGCTCCCGGAGAGCTGCCCGGCGCAAGCGCCCGGGCTGTGATTTCTTCCCSTTTTTCCCCTCGGTAAACCGAGCCCCGGGGCGGGATGCAAACCGGAGCGGCGGGTGCCTGCGCCCCCCCAGCTCGCGCAGCCGTGGCTCTGCCGCCGGCCGGGCTCCGGCGTAACGCGGCCGCCCGATTTCATCAGGCGCCGGGCGCGAGCGAGCGAGCGGCGCCCGGCCTGACGCAACTCCCCGGGGCAGGTTGCTCCATCGGCCGGGGCGGGGGCGGGCGCCCGGCCAGGCGCCTGCCTGAGTCACCCTCTGTGCTCGCGCAGCGACGGGGACTCCGGCAGCTCTTCCTCCTGCCCCGTTCTCCTGGTTTAAAGCTGTTTTTTTTCTTTTTTCTTTTTTTTTTCCCTCCTTCCTAGGACAGAGGAATCAAAATGCCCCGGCAGCTGGGAAGGGGCCCCAGCGCCTTCATCCCAGTGGAGGAGGTAAGAGCGGAGTGAGCGCGTCGGTACTCGTGTGTCCCGGGGGGACATGTCCCCTCTGGGGTGGCCGTTTCCACCCGTGTCCCATCCCAGGCTGGAGGGGACGGAGGGGGTGGCTCTGTGGGGTGGGGGGGCTCCCATGCGCCGGTCCCTGCTGCTCGCGGGTGGGATGGGGACAGGTCGCGCGGTCCGGGAGGGTCCCTGGCTGACCCGAGCTGGGTGCGTGGTGGGTGCTGTGGGCGCCAGGGAGGGCTTGTGCCCAAATCCGGCTGCTTTCTGACCCCCACCCCGTGCTGGGGGGATGCTCGGCAGGACGGAGGGGGAAGCCTGGCGTTTCTCCTGCCCCGCGATGGTGAATCTCAGCCCTGCCCGTGCCTCAGTTTCCCCCCCTGCACGGCAGGGCTGCTTCTCCCCGTGCTGCGGAGGGCTCCCCTGCGCCTGCTCCCCGTGCTGGCGCGCGGGACTGTGACCTGCAGCTTGTCCTCCCCGTGTCCCCCAGATCCTGCGGGAAGGCGTGGAGTCCAGCCGGCGGCAGCTCTTCATCGACGCCTTCGTCTCGGCGGGCAAGGTGGACAACATCGCCATGGTCATGGGGCTGCACCCCCAGTATCTCAGCAGCTTCTGGAAGACCCAGTACCTGCTGCTGCGCATGGACGGGCCCCTGCCCTACCACAAGCGCCACTACATCGCCATCATGGTGAGGGCCGTGGGTCCGAGGCTGTCCCCCGGGGCAGGGTGTCCCTTGGGGACGTGTGTCCCAACACCTCTCCCATCACCTCAGCTGGGTTTTTGGCCAAAGATCAGAAGGGGTTTGGGCCTCCCCCACAATACGAGTACCCTGCTGTGACTTGTGTTGACGGGGGCATGAAAGCTGAGCGCCCTTTAGGTGACATCCCGGTCCCACTGCCACCCTGTTCCCTGCCTGATGTGCTCAGGGGACAACACGGGCATGTGGCTTCTTGCAGCTGCATTGGCCATTGGGGATCTTTGGGTTGTCCCGTGGTCCAGCACCCTTAGCCTGGGTACCCCAGCACCCGCTTTGCTCCTGATGGCAGGGGGCAAAGACCCAGGTTTGGCTTTTCATCCCCGGGGGAAACCCTTTAGGGGCGACTGGGGAAGGTGGCTCCCTGCCTTGGCTTCGCCGAGGGCTTGTAGCGGGGCTGGTCGCCTGCCCGGCGCCGTGGGCTGACTCCGCGCCTCTCCCCGCAGGCAGCAGCCCGGCACCAGTGCTCCTACCTGGTGGGGTTGCACATGGGGGAGTTCCTGCAGGTGGGGGGCAACCCCGCGTGGCTGCAGGGGCTGCACTGCGCCCCCCCAAAGCTGAGGAGCCTCAACGAGATCAACAAGCTGCTGGCGCACCGGCCCTGGCTCATCACCAAGGAGCACATCGAGGTGAGGGCTGGAGATGCTGCCAGGGATCCGGAAATCCCGAATCCCATTCCCCAGTTTGGGGGCTTGTCTTGGGGTGACAACCCCCAGGTTTAACCCTTTGGGGGCTGAGAGGGTCTCTGAGCTGGAGGCCAGGGCCGTGCTGCTCCAGGTGGATGGGGAAGGGGTGACTCGTCCACACCGCACGGCTCCTCCTCCGCAAAGCCGGACCCGTGTGCACCTCGGTTTCAGGCTCTGCTGAAGACGGGGGAGAACAGCTGGTCCCTGGCGGAGCTGGTGCAGGCGCTGGTGCTCCTCACCCACTACCACTCGCTCGCCTCCTTCGTCTTCGGCTGCGGCATCAACCCCGAGGCGGAGCAGGACGGGGGGCCCGGCTGCCGGCCCCCCTCGCCCCATGGCGACAGCAGCCCGGCCTCCGACGATGGCGTGGGGAGCTCTGGGGTGAGCAGGGGCTTGGCTTTGCAGGGAGCACGGGGTGGGAAGGGAGGGCATGACGGGGTACCGCGGCACGTTACGGTGCCTCCCGCTGGGAATTGCCCCAGGAATTGCCCCTTTCGCTGGGATGTGGCGGATGCTGTCAGCACACGCAGGCTGCGCGGTAGCGTCTCCCCCAGGGCCAGYGGCACAGGGCTGCCCCTTCCTCTAGCCCCCGGGGTGCCGGAGCAGCTGGAAGCTGGGCAGGACAAACCCGGAGGCAAATTTTTCTTGRAGCGGCCCTGGGACTGCTCCAAGTGAAAGCAGAGCCAGCGGCCTGCGGCGAGCGGCACGCTCTGCCCCGCTGTGCACGGGCAGCCCAGGGCTTGCGAGCCCTCTGCATCCTCGCTCTGCCACGGACAGCATCGCCTTTGCCCTCTGCCAGGGTAAAGATGCCATGCGGGAGGTGGAAGTGCTGATGGAGAGGATGAAGCTGCTGCGAGAAAGCCAGCTGGAGGAGGAGGGGGTCACGCAGGAGGAGATGGCGACGCGCTTCGAGCTGGAGAAGACGGAGAGCTTGCTGGTTGCTCCCTCGGGTGAGGACACGTGTGGACATGGTGGGCTGGGAAGGGGCCACGAGGGTCTCGACTAATGGGAGGGGAAGGATGGAGCCAGCGCCGAGCAGGATTGGGCCCCCCAGCTGTGGGGCTGGCTCTGCCCTCCAGCCCGGGGCCGGGACCGCGTGGGGCAGCCCCACGGCGCGTTGCTCACGGCCGCCGCGCTGGTGTCTCGCAGATATTGCGGCTCCGACGTCCCTGCAGTCCAACGTCCTGTGCTTYGTGGAGGACCCCGAGTTTGGCTACAAGGACTTCACGCGCCGGGGCGAGCAGGCGCCCCCCACCTTCCGCGCGCAGGTGGGTGCCCTCGGCCCCTGTGCCAGCTGGAGAGCGGGTGACAGGGCTGGGTGGCAGGTCCTGYGTGTCACCGCTGCTGCTGCTGTCCCTCTGTCCCACGCTGGGGCTCAGCAGTGACCGGGCAACGGGGCTGGGGAGCAGCAGGGCTGCTCCCAAGGTTGTAGTGCTGCACGGAGAACCCTGGCATGGAGGGCGACRGGCTGGTACCGGGCTGGAGCCTTCACCCGAGCGGTGTTTGGGCCGAGGTGCCTCTGTGTGGTTCAGATGGATATGAGTTGTCAGGAGGATCTTGGCAACGTGGGAAAGGGAGACATCAGGCCAGAGAAGGGCAGGAYGTGAGATCTGCAGGCGCAGGGACCCCGTGTTGCCTGTAGAGCSCCCATCCCAGCATCCTTCCTCTGGCAGGATTACACCTGGGAAGACCATGGCTACTCCCTGATCAACCGCCTCTACCCTGATGTGGGGCAGCTCCTGGACGAGAAGTTCCAGGTGGTCTACAACCTGACGTACAACACCATCGCCATGCACTGCGGGGTGGACACCTCCATGCTCCGCAGGGCCATCTGGAACTAYGTCCACTGCGTCTTCGGGATCCGGTAGGTCCCCAAGTGCCCTCGAGCTGTGCCAGGAGCCCGCGCTCTCCGTGCAGGGCAGTGCCAGCGAGCAGCTCCTGCCTAACAAGCCCACAATCCTCTCTGTCCCGCAGGTTCCCRGTTCAGGTCTGGGGCAGCAGCCAAGGCTGCCTGCACCATGTCCCTTCCCTGSTGGCCCCCCGTGGCAGCCATCTCCTCGGAGAGGCCTGGGCCCTGTGCTTKGGGAACGGGGTGCTTGGAGAGGCTCTTTAGGACAAAGGCAGATTTGACTGTTTGCGCAGGGGATAAAATTAAGACCCCTAAAGGAGAGGGAAGCGTGTTGGTGGCTCTGTCCTTCCTAGAGAGTGTGAGCCTCAGCCCGGCAGGGATGGCGTGTGTGGCGCTTGGCAAGGGTGCGGAAGGATGTGGGTGCTGTCGAGCCGCTCTCACCCGTGGGTCTGGCTGAAGAGCTGTGGTCGGGGGAAGGCCCAGCCAACCTAATCCTCMCCATGAAAGCCAGAGCAGACAGCAGTCTCAGTGAGGCTGTTGCTGTTGATAAGACTAAGGAAGAACAACGCTGCTGGAGGCCGGAAGATGGGACRCAGCGTAGATCTGGTGGAGCACAGGGCACGAGCAAGCATGCTTGCAAGCAGCCTCGCTGGTAACGCCGTGCTCTTCCCCTAGGARTGACCTTGCATGAAGAGGTTGTAGTGAACGCTGTCGCAGAGACCTGTTGGTGGTGGTTGTGCCTGGAGTAACGTGCCCTCCTCTCTCCCCCAGCTATGACGACTATGACTACGGGGAGGTCAACCAGCTCTTGGAGCGCAGCTTGAAAGTCTACATCAAGACGGTGGCCTGCTACCCGGAGAAGACGACCAAACGSATGTACACGCAGTTCTGGAGACACTTCAAGCACTCGGAGAAGGTGCTGCCCCCTCCCCTCATCCTGGGAGTGGGAGGCTGAGCTGGGGGAGGTGGGGCGGGCAGGGACCTGGTCTCTCCTCCCCGTCCCGGTGTCCCCTGCCCCCCAGGGTGGCGAGGCGCTGAGCTTGCCCTCGTCCCCGCTGTGCCCTGACCCTGCTCTCCTCGCATCCTAGGTGCACGTCAACCTGCTGCTGCTGGAGGCTCGGATGCAGGCGGCTCTGCTGTACGCCCTGCGCGCCGTCACCCGCTACATGACCTGACAGGTCTTCGCTCCCTCCTTCTCCTCCTGCCCCGGGTGTGGGGGGCAGGCGAGGGGGGAGCCGGCACCTTAAAGACTTCACTGGAATATTGTCTCCTGCCTTAAGGGGCCTGGAGCTGTGGAAGGAAAGGGGGGGACTTCTCCTCCCCGTGCCCCTTATCCCAGGAGAGGGGACCCCCGAGAAGCTGTGAAGAGCCCGGCCGTGCCCRGTGCACCGCGCCGGGCAGCTCCAGTCCCTCGCTGCTCCGGGGCTGGGCGGCCGTGGGGATGCTTGGCTGCTCCGTGCCTTTCTCGCGGTGACCCGGAATGAAGCCGAACCGAGGCGTTGGTGTCACCCGCCACCGCTGCTCCCGCGCCCGGCCCCCGCCGGGCTCGTGCAATGATGTTACCCCTCGGAGCCGCATCCCGGTGGCGAGGCCGCGGCCGCGGACTGTCCTCGTACCAAAGATCTCCGGAGGGATTAGCCGGCTTCCCCAGGCCRGGATTCGCCCTCCTGCCCTGCTCCTCGGGGGGCTCTTGGACTCACTGCTCCGGATGACTCGAGACTTGGGAGCATCTCGCCCGCCTCCGAGATGGGCGGCTGCACTCCAGCGCTCTGCCCCGCGTCCCCGAGCAGCCGGCGCGGGAGGGATCAGGCCGYCCCGGCTCCCGCTGGGCAGCCCCCGTGCCGCCCCGCTCCGAGGGGTCGGAGSCGGGAGTCCCTGCGCCCTGGGTGCACCTCCCGCTGCCCATCCCCGTGCCGGGATGTCCACGTTTCCCTGCTGCCGGGGCATCCCGGCCCCTCGCTGCTCCTCCCCGGCCCCCGGACACTGGAGGAGGGGTCGGGCTGTGGGCAGCCTCCCGCCTGGCCGAGCCCCTGCAATTCGGGACTCACAAAGTGCCTCCTAAAGCAGGGCCCGGGGCAGTAGCGAGGGGGGGGTACGAGCACCGGGGCTGTTTCACGCTGCCTTCGCACCCCTGTGACAGCCAGCACCTGGTTTCTGGGGGGCTCCGTCCCTCAGAGCCCCCGGGGAGCTGCTGCTCGTGGTTTGCTGGCTCCTCGGCTCGCCTGGGAACCTGAGCAACGATGTGAAACCAAAGAAACCTTGGATAAACCTGTTTTTTCCCTCCTGCTCTCTGCATGCTGCTGGGGAAGAGCCTTGCCCCCTCCCCGTGGCCTCCGTTTCGCTCCCACCCGTGCTCTCCCTGGGGGAAACCCCGGGCAGAAAACCTGCACCGGTGGGTTTTTCTTGGAAAGGGGCTGGTTTTAGGTGTGGAGCCGAGCGGGTCCCTACCCCGCCGGGAGGGTGACGCGCTGCTGCAGGGGAAGGGCGCGGAGTGGCTGCGGCTTCATCCCGATGTGCCAGAGCATTTCGCGCCGGTGCGGGTCGCTGGGAGGTGCCTGTTTCGGAGAGCCCCTGCTCCCGGCTCTCCCTGGAGCCCGGGGACCGGCAGCGTCGCCTGTTGCTGTATGACTGTTGGTTTGTCTCTGCTGAACTGTAGTTCCAGTTAAGTTATTTCTATTTTTTTTTTGGTGTTTTTACTCCTGACTGGGCATGGAAATGCCGCTGTGACTTTGCTACACATCCTGTTTGAAAAAATAAAGTCTTTTTTTTTTTTTTCCAAACGCCTCTGTGTGATGCTCCTTACCCCCTGGCTGCAAATGCGGAGGTTTTGGTGCAAATGTGTTTCAGGACTGTTTCCCTTTCCCCAGCTGCGTGCGTACAGCAACGGGCCGTGGGACCCGGGAGCACTGGGCYGTTCCCCACATCCTCGCAGGAACCGTCTCCAACCTTTCCTGGTTGCAAAACCACCGCGACGCCCTTATCCGCTGCGGCAGGGGCATCGCCCCGGGCCGAGCCRCCTCCCTCGCCGCGCTGCTCCCCTTCCCGCTGTCCCCTTGGGGCAGCGCCAGCCGGAGGGAAACTGAGGCAGAGCYGGCCCCGCGGTGGCCTTCGTCCCCTCGGTGGGAGCGGCGCTGGGGCTGGGCCCTCGGCGGCTGCAGGTTTTGCAGCGTTGACTCGCGGCTGCCAGATATGCTCCCACCCCAGCCCACAGGGATTAAACCTTAGTGCCCAAAGGGTTGGGGGCTCGTGCCTCAAATCTACGGGAAACGGCAACTGCGGGGCGGGAAACACTTATTTTCCAGCGACTCCAGCACAGTTTTAGGGAGAGCAGGATGGGTTTTCCCGCGGGTGCACGGGGGGGTTCGGCCATGGGGTCTCAGGGCRGAGACTGCAGCCAGCTCCGTTTCGGCTGGGTCTCCCGGGGCGAACGCTGCGAAGCAGCAACGGTTTGCTTTGCCTGCCGGCTTTCCAACGGGCCGGAGAAAATCTCCTCCTTTAAGGAACTGAAACAGTTCAGCAAATCGATGGCAATCATTAGAAGAAGGTCAAGCCGATGCGGAGCTTGTGTTTGAGGAGGGATTTTTCCTGCCTCCTTTTAGCTCTCTTTGAGGGAGCTGAAATATTTTGTTCGAGTGGAAGAACTCTGCCAGCTAAAGACATCATTTCGGGTGATGAAAAAATCACGCTGGGCGGTGCCGCAGCTTTGAGAAATTCCTTCCTTGCTTCCGTTTCGCCCCGGCGAGCCTGGGGTCACCCAGCCCGCGTCTCCTTTCTGTCCCCGGCGCCTTTCCCTGGCGGTACCGGATCCCCCGGCGCCTTTCCCGGGAGGCGGCCGAGCGCCGCGGCGGGTCTCCGGTGCCTGGTCCCGCGCTGCAAAGTGATGCCGCCCCGGTGGCCGGATCGGCGCCCGGGAAGGCCCCGGGGCGGCTGAGGCCGAGAGAGGATGGGTTTTATCTACCCCTCCTTGTTTCAGAGGGCTGCAAAGCAGACAGGCTCTTAAAAGCATTATTTTTTAATTCTCTTTTATTCCCCCTATGGCCTTGCAGAGCAGCAAACCCTGCTTTGGGCTCTGGATTTTTCTCCCCACTTGTCCCAGTGGGGATTTAAAACAAAACCACTGAGGATTTGTACCCGGCTCCGCTGGAAACCAGGATTTCCCATTCCCATTTCAACCCCGAAGGATGCTGAGAGCAGCAAGACAGCCAGGAAGGACCAGTCGCTCTCTTCATCCTCCCCCAGTTTTCTGCCACAGCATCAAATACCCCAGGGGTGAACCAGCTCCATGAGACGCCTTTAACTCATTGCCTGGGTCATGGTATCAATTTAACCCACTTCCTTTTTTTCAGGTGTTCACAATTATAAACTAATAAATTCCTTACCCTGCGTTTAGCTGAGGCCTGCAATTTGTAGGCATATGTATAATTTATCGGCAGCTCTCATTGTTGTCTCCCAGGGCAGGAGGCGCGTTAAGAACCTCCCTACCTGGAGCTGAGAGTCACGATTCGAGCGTGGCGCAAAAAAATTGCATGCAATTGCCCTCAATTTAAAAAAAAACGTAACACGTTAATGGCGTTTAAAAAGCAGCAACGCAATGGGAAAATAATAATAATTGGGGGGGCTCTGCTCGACGAGAGCTTTGGCGCTGATGGGAGTCCAAGGGGCTTTGCAAAGCGTGCGTCGGGGTAGTGAGCTTTGCCGCCGAGCCGGATCGAGCCTCGAGCCGAGCGGCCGCGGGTGTTTTAGCAGCCGGTGGCATCGCCGCCGCGGAGGCTGCCGGGACGCGGCTCTGCTGCGGCTCCGTGCGGGAACATCCGTGCCCTCCGCGCCGGCAGCTCTTTACCACCTCCATCACGAGCTCCGCGGGCCGGATTTGGCTAAATTCAAGCTGGAAAAAAGTGGTATTTCCAGGTGAGCCATGGAGGTGGAGCTCAAGCGGGTGCATGTGGCTGTGGGAAAGCCGGCGTTTCCCGCGGCTCCCGCCCGAGCGGCGTTCCCGCCGGAGCTGATTTCCCGAGGACGGTGGCAGCCCTGCGCCGTGCGCTCCCGCCGCCTTAGCTCATGGGAACGGCATGTGTCCTCCCCCCGGGGGGCCCAAAATAGCCCCGCTCGGCACGCGGGGGCCCTGCCGGCTTGCGTAACCCACCCCGGGGCCGGGCGCGGGCGGGCGGCCGTGCCGGCGCTTCTCGGGGGCGCCCACGCGGCGCTGCACGACGCCGGGAGCACGGCCAGCCCGAAATGCGGGCGCAAACCCTCCGGAAGCAGCTCGGCACCCCGAGCCAGCCGGCTCCTTCGCTTTGCTGCTTTGCACCTTCGCCTCGGCTTTCGGGGTGCCGCCGGGGCCGGGCTGCTCGTCCCGGGGACGAGGGAGGCTCCGGGGGTGGGATGGCGGCTTGCAAAGCCCCGGCGGCTGCTGCAGCCGTTCAGGCCTTGGGAAGCAGCCAGGCAGCGGCGGCGACGCCGCGGCGGTGCGCGAACAGCCGGGCGCTGGCAGACGGCTGTAATTTAGGAGGTGTCACCCCGCTGCGGTGACCTCCCGGGGACGAAGCACCATGGGGGAGAAACGCAGGCGAGCGGCGAAAGCCGCCCTGCCGGGGCAACGGTGCAAAACACCGCGAGGAGGGGAGACCTGCAGCGCGAGGGCGACTGAGCTGCCCTCGTATTTGCAGCCCGAATTTCTGCCCGGCGGTGTCGGTACGTGCCGGTGCAGCCGGAGGGAGCAGCCGGGCGCCCTGGATGCGGGATGCAAAGGGCTGCAGGGCCGGGGTCTCTCCCGGGGAGCCGCGACGGCTCGAAAGCCGGAGGTGGGATTTCTGCCCGGAGTGCCGGATAACCACCCCCGTGGGGCTCGGGGGGGTCGGGACGCCGGAGCAGCCGAGATGCCGTGACTAACCCCCGGCAGCGGGCTCTGCGCCCGGGCCGAGAGGAAAATTTTCCATGGCCGGGGCGGGAGCTGGATCAGGGCTGCGCGCAGCCAGGCCGGGCCGGTCCCCGCTGCGCCGCGGCTCGGCTCCAGCCCGCGGCTCTGGCGGTTTCTGATGAGGCAGCGCCGCTCGCTGGAGGCCCGCGGCGGATCTGCAGCCCTGCTGCAAGGCCGGCTGCAAACCTTCCSCGCTGCAAGCCCTGCCCGTAACCTTGCTGCTGCCTTGTTGCAAACCCGCCCCGTATCCCTGCTGCAAACCCTCCCCGTGTTCTTGCGGTTGCCTTCTTACAAATCCTCCCCATATCCCCGCTGCCAAGCCGGCCCGCATCCCCGCTGCCAGCCCCGCTGCAAAGCCTGCTCCCGTCCCCGCTGCAAAGCCTGCTCCTGTCCCCGCTGCAAAGCCTGCTCCTGTCCCCGCTGCAAAGCCTGCTTGTGTCCCCACTGCAAAGCCTGCTTGTGTCCCTGCTGCCAGCCCCGCTGAGAACCCTCCCCACATCCTTGCTGCTGCCCTGCTGCAAACCCTCCCCATAACCGTGCTGCAAACCCTCCCTGTATCCTCTCTTTTGCCTTGTTGCAGCCCCTTCCATATCCCTGCTGCAAACCCTGGCTGCATCCCTGCTGCTGCCCCCCTGCTGCAAACCCTGCCCGTATCCCCACGGCCACCCCCACTGCAAACCCTGCCCGTACCCCCGCTGCAAACCCTGCCTGCAGCCCCCCCAGCCCCCCCGGGAATGGCCCTGCTCTCCCGCGTGCCGAAGCCCACAAGCATCCCGCTTTCCCRCTGGATGCCAAGGGCCAGTTCGTAGGGTCGCCCAGGGATGACAACCCCCCTCCCCGGAAAAACGCAYGTTGGATCCTTCTCTCTGCCGGAGAGGATCTGAAGCCTCTCTCCCTCCCGGGAGGTAACTGGTTCCCCCCCCCGGGCCGCCCGGCACGAGGCTTTACGGGCTGCCCGAGCCTTCGCTCTCGCCCTGGCCTCGGCGAGGTGCCACGGGCCGGGGGGGAGGGGGGGGGGCTCGGCCCCCCCCCCTTTTCGCGCCTGCAGAGCCGCTGCTCGGCATTCAGGGGCCATCGTGCAGGCTAAGGCCTCCGCTGGTTAATCACCCGCCGGGGGGGCTCCGAGCGCCGCGCGGCTCATAAAACATGGATGGCATCGATCCGCCGAGCGGCAGCCCGGCTTCAGCGCGCCCGGGCAGCGGGACGGCCCCAAATCCCCACGCCGGCCCTGCCTCCAACGAGGCCAGCGGGAGTGAAGAGCTTCATCATCCCAYCCTCTTCATCAGGGCACGGGACAACCCCGGGCTGCGAGTGGTCCCCATCCCTGCGGAAAAAGGGTGTTTTCCAGCTTGCTCCCCCTTCATCGCAGGCAAGGCCGTGCTGGCTTTGGGGGCGAGCGGGGAGGCCGGGAGCGCTTCGTGCACAAGCGGCGCCGCTATTTCTAGCCGCCCCGGTTGCCGCTGGCTCCGCGGCCGAAACTGGAACCCGACCGCGGCCGAGGATGAGTCACGTTTCCCAGCGCCGCTGCACGAGGGAGGAACCAAACGCACGTATTCGCCCCGAAAAAGGGCCGAGCGGCTCTGCGCCGGCGGCGTGTGCTTGGCTCGTTTCCCCAAGGGCTTAGCCGAAACCGCGACACCAAAAACCTCATTTTTTTCCCTAAATGAAGGTGGGGAGTTGCGTGTAATGATGCGATTGCGGGAGCTGGAAGCGCGGCGATGTCCTGGCGGGTGCCGCACCGTGGCGGGACACCCGGATGCTCGGAGCATCCTTCCCGCTCCCGCATCCCTGCGGGAAGCAGTGAGACACGCGGGAGCCGGGCTCCGGAGCGCGCGGGAGCCTTTGGGCCGCGCTTCCCGCGCCCGCCCGCTCCTCCGGACGGGAAAACGGCCTTGCCGTCCCCGGCAGAGCAGGGGCCGACGTTTGCTGGGATGAAGTGCTCAGGTTTTCCGGTGCGGCAAGTGGTTGTTTCTGGAACACGAAGGCGATTGAAGGCTTTCACGTTAAAAAAAATCCCCCAAAATGCAGGAGTTTGTCAACATCGGAGCCTTCGCCGGTGAGAATGGGAATTAAAAATAGCTCTTTCCCGCCGGTGCGTGGAATTCCTTTATTTTGCTCAACGATGTTGGCGCTCGCTCGCTCCCCGAGCGTCGCCCAGCCAAAACCCCGGGAGCCGCCGGGGGGATCTGAGCGCCGGGAATGTTTTCCTACCCCCAGGCCTCGTGCGCCAGCTCTGACCCCAAAGGCCCCCCAAGCCCCCCAACCC
>PTFA01000044.1:4763507-4796890 GCA_003342895.1 Casuarius casuarius
GGGGGGTGAGCGTGAGGGTGCTGTTGGGGGGAGCAGGGTGCTAGTGGGGAGGTGGGTGTGGGGGGCATTAGCGGGGCGAGTGTGGGGGAAGGTGCTGGGAGGGTGGATGGGGGGTATCAGTGAGAGGGGTTTAGGTGTGGGGGGGTGCGAGCCCCCCCTTTTTCTCCCTGCTCTGTCCCCCAGCGCTTGCTGGGTGAAGCCGCTCTCCCCTCGCTCCCTGGCTGAGCCCCTCCGTGGGTGCCGGGGGCAGCAGGGTCTCCAGCCCTTCTGTAGCCCCCCGGACTCGGCCTGCTTGTTGTCTCTGCAGGCTGGCAYGTGGGGGGGCTGGGGGGTCCCCCCGCTCTGTTTTGGGGGGTAAAACTTGGGTGCCTCAGAGGAGCCAGTGTGTGTTTGGCTCCAAGTTGTAGGCAAGGCGATCCCTGCTTTTCCCATCGTTCCTGGTCCCCAAGCTCGCTCTCTGCGGCCCYGAGTTGCAGGTGGGGTAACTCCGCTGTGGGCAGGCAGCGGATGGAGCTTCGCCTGGGTCGGCCTCGCTTCCCCGGGAGCCGAGAGGTGCTGCGGTAGTTTGCGCGTTCAGGAGCCGTGCGGTGACTAAAGTTTGGTCTCCCGAGTTGCTCTTTCCGCGCTTGTGCTGGCAGCCTGGCTCAAACAGGCTGCCTGGCCTTCCAGCCGCAGCGCTGGGAGTCGGAGCTTGAAAACTTGGTTGAGTGGCTGAACTGATAGTTAAATGGATGTCCGGGGCCTGCTTTTAAAACAAAACAAGCAGCAGCGTGCTGGCTATAGCTTCTATTTCATGTGCTTTGCTGTCCTCTGATGTGCTTAGGCCCTGACTAAAAGTAAAACCTTTTGTTTCTCATCTGTGTTGCTGCCCTGTCGCTTTCTATGTGAGAGCTTCACTTCTAAATTMTGCTTTCGGGGGCAGCCCCTTTGGTATTTCTTTGTTTGATCTGTGCTGTCTTAATGTTGGCTGAAATTTGAAACGTTCTTGCTGTGCCCCTCATTTAATTGTTCTTTCCTGTGTTTGCATGCAGCTGAATTATTTACCTCTGTCTTGCTTTGTGTTATGTTTGTCCAGGTGGAGGTAAGGTGAGGTCTCGGTGCCCCTCTGTGGGGTGCGAGTGCTGAAGAGCTGTTAGCACTGACAAAAAGTGAACATGCAAGAGAAGGTGCTTGGCTGAGACTGAAATTCCTGAGAAAAAGCTCTTCTCAAGAGCTTCCACCAGCTAGAARGAGATGTGTGAATGCCTAAAGAGATGCAAGAAGTGATTGCTTCTCTTTAATGTGTGAAGAAACCTTGAATTGTATGGCGTGAGTTTTAAACTTGAAATTTGCTTTTGAAAAACATAAACATCAGCAAGTCATTGGCAGAACCTTTTTTTGCTTGCGCTGGAAGGTGCAAGATGAGGCTTTCTGTGGTTCGGTTGCGGTGAGTAAAAGGATCGGTTCAGTTGAATCAGCTTGTTGTGCTGCTGTTGTCGAAGTTGCACAGAAGTGTGCTTGAACTTCTCCTCTACCTGCTATGATTTCAGTATAAATGCCCATTGCTCTTCAAGCATACAACTTGCGTTAATCCATACTAACTTCTGAGTGTACACAAGACCTCAAAGAGAAATTTTACATAACTACCTTCCCAAATGTGAGTGCAAAGAAAAGGGAGGAAACAAGGCCTAAATGAGGCCAGTTCTTATGGTGGAACCTGGTTGACACGTAGCTGTGCCAATTTAAGTTAGTATCTTGGATGGTGGTGGTAGCAAAACCCTTTTCCCTATTCTGAGTGGGTTTAAACTTGTTCTTTCTAACAGTGTTGGAAATGACTGTGCCGACCTGTCCTAGGTTAATGTGGTTTCAATGTGTCAGTCCTCATTTTCACAAGGCTTGCTCTTGTTATCAGGTAACATCTTAAAGGATGTTTTTGTAAAGCAAGTGTTCTTTCTGGATTGCCCAGAAATAGCTGGGTGAGCTACATTTGAGGCACAGAGCATCCTCAAGTCCTGGAAGCTGGGGAGGGAGAGTCCTGTTGGGAGCATAGGGCGGTGCAAAGAGTCTGACACGGACAAGGGAAATGTGATTGCATCCTTGCTTTCATGCTGCTGCATCAGTAATCTGTGATTATGCAGCCTTCTACTTCATTCAATCACTGGTTAATTTGATTTCCAGTTTAATTTGATGACAGTTTTGAGAGCCAAATCACTTGTATTTAAACAAATGGCTTCTATTTTGATCAAATTTCATTGTGTTTGGCATGTGTTGGGGCATTATAAGTGTTAAATATTGCTGACACTGCTGTTCCTGCAGGTCTATTAGTTGGTGATGAATATTCAGTTACTCGCTGTACAAAACCTGGGTCTGGTGGGGATGGGGGGAGCTTAAAGTGAAACCTGTGCAGTGGTGGAAGTTGCACTGATGTTAGTTTTCTGTCCCTAGCCTAAGTGATGCCATGTGTGAAGCAAGTTGATGGGATCCATGTGATCACCTGGATCACCTCAATACCTGTTTAACCATTTATCGGGCAAAACCAGGGCTGGGGGCTACAGGGAGTGCAAGGAAGCTGATAGAGCTGTTGGGGGCAAAGGTGTCCTAATTTTTTAATTGAGATTTTCTACCACTCAGCATGTGTGCGCTGTGTTTTTGTGAATCTGAGGCTGCTTTTCTGCTGGTGAGCTTGGAAACTAATGGATGTGTGACTGCAGCAGTGGCAGGCCTCGGCTTTGTGCGAGGAAGAAAGCCCTTTCAGAGATCTATTTTTATCATTTAATTAGTAGTTCTTGCTGACTTGTCAATGCTGTGGTGATAAGTATTTCCAGTGCTTTTCGGCACAGTGGGGTCACGCATTAGTCAGCCTATGAATATGCAAGCGGGCAGGCGCACCTTTGGCTGCTTCCACTTGGGGATTTTTAACTCCTTCCAAGCTGTGCCTCCAAATCGGAGGGCAAAGCCCTTTGCTTGCTTCCTAAGTGGGGAATCGGCATGTAGATAAAGACATTTGTGATTCTTCCACTTGAGGTTCTCAAGGTATTTTCCAAATACTGACTGTCCTTCATTTTTYCCTGCCCCAGAGGAATTTTGTATCCTCTGAGGTGTAGAGATTTGTGCAGGTCATAAGTAAAAGAGAGCAGATTTCCTGATTCTGTCCTATCTTTCTAGTCTGGGCTCTTCTCCGCTGTCGTTGAATGCCTTGGGCGAATCTTTGAAGGCTGGAAAGTGACCTGCAAAACTCCTAGCAGTGACTAGTCATGCGTAGGTATTTATGCCCCTTGCACATGAGGAATTGTCTCTTCCTGAGATTTAAATGGCTTTAAGGAAGTCAGTAATCTGAAGATACTCCTTCTTGTGGTGCTTGTTCTGGTGCTSCGGTGTTGACTTGTTTTTGATTATCAGCTGTGCTGAGATACGGAGGTGAGAGGCACTGACCCAGCTGCAGCCTGTTGTCACACTGTTTGAGTTTCTTTGTTTGCTGATGACTGTATGCTCTTTCCACGTTGCACTGGGGGAGGGAGGACTAATTTTCTCCAAAGACAGGCTTTTAATGCTATTAGTCAAAGGAACAAGCTTCATCCCTTAACTGAATGAATTGCTTGTGTGAAATAACATGAAGCACCAGTGGCTAAGATATGAAAATTGGTAGCGGTCCAAATAAGTTCTCCCTCTGCTGAATCCTAGAAATAGGGTTTTTTTTTTTTTTTGAATCTATTTGCTAGCAACAGTAATTTGAGGAGGAGAGAATGGATAAACAGATTGTTAACTTTATTCTTTTGTGTTTGTGCTTTTGGCATGCTGATTACAAAACACGGTGAAGAATTGCTTACCTAACAGCTGCATGGCGAAGTTCAGGAGTCTGATGGGCAATGCATTATCCCGAACTAATCGAGGATGTCTGCTGGATGTCAGGGGGCAGAGTAAGGTGCATACTGATGAGGTCCGATTCTGCAAGCCTGGCACTTCCCCGGCTCCTAGGCTGAGCTCCTGGTCTAACGATTCCAGCTGCRTGGCTTTTGAAACAGATTGGTGAAGATCTTTAGATTTTAGTAAAGTCCAGTGGCACTTAAACTAGAGGATTTGAACCTTTTTCACTTTGCAGGCTTCAAAAAGCTTCTGCTGAAAGGCTGGACCCCTTTGCAGAGAGCTTAGCTACTGGCACCCCCTTTCCCTTTAGTTACCTAATCCACAGAAGTGAAGCCCTAATTAGAGATCTGTTGCCATAGATTTAGACATCTAAAATCAATCAAGATTAATCCCACCATTGATTTTAAAGCTGAGGCAGCTCTTAYGGGCTTCCTTCATTGCCTGTCTTACCCTCACCTAGGGGAGAGGTGAATCTCTGAAGGTACCAGCTTTTCTCCATTGGGCTAGTCACTATAGACACTTCTCTTAGAMAATTAGCTTTTAAGGACACAAGCAACAAAAACTTGGCCTAAGTCCTACTGAGGAGTCTTGATTTGTAGACTTGGATCAAGGTGTGAGAGGCACTGTCTTGTTCGGTGTCCGTGCAGCACTTAGCACCAGGGCCTGCTCGGGCTGTTGGTGGCATAAACATGATACTGTGGTGCCAAAAGTCAGAAGCAAAAAGTAATGAGGTTTTGGCTAGACGTAGCCCTGGGGTGGGAGGTTAGGATCCCAGCACGCAGCACTCTGACTTGCACTGACGTCTCAGTAGATTTCCAGAAGTTGTGCTCGTGGTGGTGAAACTTCCACTGGTGTTTATGGAGGGGGGGAAGCCAAAGGTCACCTTCAAAGAATCTGAGCTTTGGACAAAGCTTGTGACTGTGTCTAAGCCAATTTTAAGGGGACTTTGGCATCTACTGTACTTGCACGCCTTTGTGAAGGTTGTATTCTCTCGTCTAATTCACTTCTCCCACTTAGGAAGTCAAATCAGTAATTTCTGCGTAGCCCGGTGAGGTTCACYGGTCGAGGTGAGGGCCAGCCAGCCGGTACAGCAGTGCTGCTCGAAATGTCGTTTCTGTCAATATTATTTCTGTCTTGGCAAGAGCTCTCCTGCAGATGCACAAAAGTGCTGATGCCGGTATGTTATTGATTACTGTGATCTCCAAAGCTGTCTCATAGTTTTTGCTGATGTAGTGTCCCATCAAGACCTGCAGGAAGAGGGTTGCAGATACGGCTATTGCTGACGTGCCTTCCGCACCCCAGTGCGGACTGGGCTTCGGTGGGTTTGTGCGGGGACAGAAGTGGAGTCAGGGGCTTTAGCTTGGTCTCTGCTCGCTGAATAGGCTGCTTCAGGTTCTTCAGGAATGCATTTTAAAGCTGCAGTGTTTACTGCAGTGTTTACAATGAAAATCTGGTTGGACTCAGAATTTCAATTACTCGTCTGTTACCTTGGTTTTCTTTGTCAGCCGGGACCTATGAGAGGATGATAATTACTGAAAGCAAAGTGATGGGCCAACTGACCTGTGCTAGCAAGGTTGGTGTTTTATTGTTGGGGATTTTAAGTGTATTCTGTCTCTTGCAAACCAGATGTGATTTACTGCTAGCTAGGAAACAGCAGAAGCAGGAAAGGGCCTGGTAAGTCCATTTGGGTTTGCTCCCTTGTGAGGATGTTTGCACGGTGCCAAAAGAGAGAACAAATGGAGAAGTCTTTTTCACTCAAACATTTTTTATTAGCGGGCAAGAAGTGGCATATTCCCCGTAGGGTCACTGAAAATTCATTTACCTTGTATTGAGAGTYGAATTAGTGTTTACATCCTGCTTCCAGCTTGGACTGTATCCCGTTCCTGCTGGCCATGGATCAGGGCCATGGATGAGCAAGGTCACTGAATGTTTCATCTTGTACTTCGCGATCAATTTTTAACGTAGAGCCTCACAATTATTGACAGAAAAAGCCAGGGAGATTGCAGACATGTTTAAACGTGGTTTCTCTTGGCTCGGCTGTGCCTTTTTAGAATGCACCATCGACCTTTGGGTGGGATTGTCGGATGAGTGCTGTCGGGCTCTCCTGGCTTGCGCTATTTTACAGCGGTTTTGAAATTAGCTATGGCTTTAGGCCATCTGGCTTTTCTGCTACCTGCTCAGCACAAAGTGAAGAAAGTTAATGGAGGGCCAGTACTGACAGTGCGGGAAACTTGAGGAAAATTCATCCCTGCTAACTCAGCGTGACACCGAAGACTGCAAGAAATGTTTTTTTGCCATAAACTTATTGCTGTTGTATTATTCCATTTCTTTTGTTTCATAAATATTGGATTTTTTCCCCTGAATCTGAGGATGGATAGGATTTGCAGGGAGGGAAGAGTCTGGGTTGGAAAACTTTGCTCATGCATGGGCTGCTCAGTTGCTGTTGCCGACATCTGAATTCTGGCTGGCTCCTTCTGCACCTCGCCCAGTGAGGGCTGTTATTTTAATGCATTAAGAAAGTATCCAGCTTTTCTGTGGGTTATTGGTGGGCTCACATAGCATGCATCTGGTGGAGAGAAAGCAGAGAATTTTTAGGACTAACGTTAAGTAAGTCTTTTAAGGTGTCTTGAGCATGTTTGCAGAGCGTGCAGTTCAGTTACCAATGGTAAAAAGCTGTCAATAAGGTAGGAGAGAACCTGTGTGAACCCATCAGGTTTGGAAAGTAGRATGAGGGAGTGCTGAGAGACCATTGCTTCTCCAAAATCAATTTGACACTGGTGATTACGTTAATCAAGTGCTATTTCTCATGTGCTTTTAGCTTCAAAATGAAGCCTTCAATTTGCATTCTAATGGCCAAGTTGTGTCTACCCATCAACTTGTCTGCGTAGAGGGAAAATAATGATGTTTGGGTGGGTAGGAGGCCTGGTTTAGCTCCCAGCTGTGTTGCTGACTTGCTGTTTGATGTCAGGCAAGTCACTTTTTCCTGTACCTGTTTCATCTGTCTCTATCCTCTCTAAGATTACGTGCGCTTAATGAGGGCGTAGGCATGCTCTTGTTCATAGCTAGAGGGAAATGTTAATGCATCTCAGCCTTAAGGGCCGTAATTAGCAGCCAGGTTATACTGGTTTGGATCTCATCGTTGTACATGYTTTATAGCGTGTAGATGGGGCATTTAGTAAGTAGAATATGAATAACAGAGGAAAGCATTTGTGTCCCTAGCATGTGTATGATGGGTAAGTCCAGCGACACAGAGGGCTGTTCCTGCTGTGGTCTGGTTGAATCAGCAATGTCGAAGCAGTCACTTCTTAATTTGCACCGTGCCCCGTGTTTTGTGAACATGCGTTTGAAGTTTTAGCTCTGTGTTTTTTCCAATTTGAACATTTGACCAGGTTTCGCACTGGATTTTTCTGCCCGTGGATCTTGTTTTCTGGTTAAGTGTCTTTGCAGAGGAGGATTTTTCAGAGCTTTCCTAATGTGATAGGGACAAGTTTACCCTGATTCTTCTGTTGAATTAGTGTTACTCTTGGAAAGCGGTATTTTATAGAGCTGCTGTGCTGCATTTCAATGTGGAAAGGAAGGTGGGGGGAGAAACTAGCAGAAATCTGTTTTGCCTTTAATATAAAACTGTAAGGGTGATGCTCTTGCATGGAGAGAGCAGCAGTCCTTGCATAAACACTGGATATATTAACATTTCTAACTAGTAAATTTATGGATAATCTCTTCTTTTGAAGGATTTATTCTGATTTGAGAGCATTAGTCTCTGGGAAAATTAAACCTCTTTTAAATCCACTTTGCAGTTCAGGCTCTGGACTGGAAACTGCTGGTAAGCCATGCCATCCTCCTGCCTTCCTGCAGGCTTGGTTGGAAATGCCCTACGGAGAGCCACAGCTGGACCAGAGGCATCTGCAATTTCGTTTTAGGTGTTTTGTCTTGCTGTGCCAAAGTGGAATTGGAAACTGCTCGCTCTGTAGTGAGTGCATACAACATTGAGCACTTGCAAAAAAAAACAAACAAACAAACAAAAAAAAAAAACAAAAAAAAAACAAACCCTCAAACAACCCATAAAACCAAACCCAAAATGTAAAAAAGAAGTTAAATGTGACCTTGTGAAGTGTCATGGTGCGGCTACCAGTCACACAACGCTGCAGTTTTGGCAGGTGATGTTAGGAGGGGGAGCTGTGCTAAGCCCTGCCGTGGCCCAAGCGTCGGTCTGAACGCCGGCGTTGGGCGCTTCCTTGATTGCTGAGCTGTACCTTCGCTTCAGGTAGTTGATTCATGGCCCTGCATATTTAATCAGCGTTTCTATAGCAGGGAAATCTTTAACGAGAGGGTGGAGTGTGCTTTCAGTTCACTGCGGTATTTTTTTTTGAGAAGTTTATGGCCCATTCATTAATGTATTCTGCTGATCAGAGTCATTTTTATAGAAGAGTAATTTTGAAGGATATTCGGCACTCGCGGTGCACATAATGAGTACTGAGACAATTCTAGCCTTTTTTAGTAATTAGCGTGAGCATTAGTTTATTGCTTGAGGTTTTTGTACAGTGCTGCTTGGCCGCATTGCTAAGCAAATGCGAAGAGCAGGAATCCTGCCACTGGTGTGGGATGGTTGGTTTACTGCCTTTTGATTATCAGGTAAGGATTTACTTACTTACCTGATTATCAGGTAGTGGAACTACCTGATCKTATATGGGCAGACCGCGTTGATGTGTCCTCGTGCACTCTCCACAAACCGTTCCTTCGGGCTTTGATGTTGTGCAGTCTCTTCTGTTGGTTCAGAAGTTACTGGGACACGTGTCAGAAGTGCTATTTGACCATGTCTTACYGGAAACTCATTCTTAAATATTCCCAAGGTGGCTTTTTGCAGAGGCTGCTTGGACCTTCATTTTTAATGTCAGTAGCAAGGATTTTGATTTGCATAATCAGGATGTCTGCGGTGGATGATATCTCTGTCTTTAAAGCCACAAGTCATCTTGCTCTTTAATGTCCTGTCAAAATACAGTGCCTTGCCGAACTTGGAGCACATAGCGTTGCTCATGAAGTGCATTAGCTGGATGTCTTTGGGGGCAGCGATTCTGGGATGGCTGGTCATGCTGATAGCGAGCTGGGCTTCAACACCTCCGCCTCTGAAGTTGGTGTTAGAAGATGTTCTGGAGAGAGCGTGACRGTCGGTGCTGCTGTTTGCCTGCACACCTCAGTCCACTCCATCCTTATGGCCCTTTTGAGCGTGAATGCTTTAGAAGCAAATAAAACTTTCTAGCCCAAAATTCAGATTGGGAAAGGGCATGTGCCTTGCTTCTGACGGTATGGGCAGCTGAAATAGGAGGCTGTTGGGAATAGATTTGGTATCTGCATTAAACAGTGTGCTTTTGAGGGAGAACTTGTCCATTCTCAAGAGCTTTGACAGGGAGGTGCTGGGTAAATAGCATTGAGCTTAATTTACTGTGTTTGGGGTCCACCAGCAGCAGACTGACTCTTACCCATGTCCCCAGAATGACTCACTGTGTTGGTTTAAGCCGATGCTGCTCAAAAATGCCTGTAGAGCAGTTGGGAATTTGGCGCATGAGGAGGTGGGTGGCACATGTGAGCATCCTGCTCTCCCCTGTCCAGGCTATTAGTCTTGCAGTTAATGACAACGAGCTTCTGTGTCATTGTGGGTGTCCATTCCCCACTAGTCCCTTCTGGTTGGATATGCAGAGAAGCACTTTAAGGTCCCTTTCCCCATAAACCTTTTGTCACCYGCCTTGCTAAGGTTAGTGACCAGATGTGGCCACTGTCCTCCTCCCCCTTGCTCTGCCCTTGGGCTTTCCTTTTCCTTTCCTTGCTCTGGCCTCTTTTTTAGTGGGTTACATGGAAACTTTGCAGGTAATGTGGAAGCCCTGGTTTATTTTGCCTTCCCCGTTACAATGTTGCAGGGAGGAACCTTTTTTTTTAAAGTATGTCAGCCTTTGTCTTCAAAGAAATTTGGGTTGAAAGGCAGAAGTTGCTGGAAACCGTTCCTGCGCGGTGCTCGGTCCCGGCACGCTGGCAGGGACGGGCAGAGTTGGTTCTCGGGCAGCACAGGCCAGCTGCAGCTCTGCTTCTGGGCTCCTGGGGGAATGATTAACCACGCTGGGAATCCAGCGCTCTCGATAGCCAGCGTGCCGGTGTTTTAAATGCAAGTGTGCTGCAGATGGCCAGATAGGCTGAACAGGACATAGGCACCGCAAGGAGGAGAGGAGGGAAGGAGAATTTACCGTCTCGGTGCTTTTGGTGCTCGGTCTACCCTGCAAAGCATGACGTTGATTGCTGCTTGCACTGATTTTCTGTCTTGGCAATGCYGGTAGCAAATATCTGAATAATCAGAAGTGTTTCTGGTAGCCAGGCGCTCTGTTTGCATATGCAAAACCTGCAGCCTCACTGCTGCCGAGAACGCAGACCTGTCACAAATCCCTGCAGCGTCCGGGATCGCGCTGCTGGGACGGGCCCTGCAGCAGCGAGCGGGGCCCGAGGCTGGCTCCTATTTCAGCGTTTTATTGCCTACTCTCAGGGCTATCGCTTCCTCTGCAAAGGGGTTATTTCCTTCCTGAAACGTGATATTGAATGGGAGGAAGGTGAGCAAGAAAGTGAAAATCTGTAGTTGTCTGTGGTAATGACTGAGCCGCTGCGTTTTAAATTTAGTCGCAGTCCCTGTTGCCATCTGGGGGCATCTGGAGCAGGTAGCATCTCGGTCCGCAGCAGCCAGGTTATGAGCCCCGATCTGTGCGTTTGGAGGCAGGGGCGCCTGGAGTCAGGGTGTGTGTTTTAGTGGATTGCAAGTTTAATTGGCCTGCATGCGAGTTTAAGCTGTTTTTGTGGCTGGAGGATTATTGATTTATGTTGTGATCCCTTAACAAAACAGTTGTTCTTGCGGAGACAGTCTTTGCCGTTAGGCTTTGTGTCTCTGGCCTCCGAAGTACAAAGACTTTGCTGGGAGTGCGGCRGGTGCCTGTTGTGCCCATCTGTCCGCGTTGGCCGGAGGAGAGCTGGAATTTGGAAGTGCTCTCGCGGTTGTGCCGGAAGCAGGTGGCTTTTCATTGCAGGGATTTCAGCGTATTGTTTCTCCCGGTCTAGGCTGGGGTAGGGTTTTGTTGCCGGCTGCTATTCCAAGAAAACGGGAGGACCGAGGGGGAGAAAGGGTGGAACTGGTTGAGCTGGAATTCCCGGGTCACCTCTGGCCTCGGGTTGTGAAGAGCAGGGTCCTGCTCGGGAAGCGATTTCAAAACCTGGGGCTGGCGAGTGTCGGTGGATTGGGATCTCGTGGCGTTTCAGGTCTCTGCTCTTATGTGTGTCGGAGGAGTTTGGTATTTTTGCAGCAGAGATCTCAAATCAAGGCATAAATGTGCGTAAACAAGTTCGGTTTTATCAAAATATTCAGTACTCAGAGGGTGTCTAGACTTATCTGCTCTCAGCTTGGTGATCTAAGTGGCTCAAACAAAGAGATAAGCGTGGCACCTCCTCTCGGTGTGCTTGCCGTGGAAAAGGAGCAGGCAGGATTTCGTGATGAGTCACATCAGATTTTTTCAAGCCTGGTTGTGGTGAYTGGTGTCCTGGGCTTGATGCCTCCCATCTTGATCTTATCCCTTCTCTGTGACAGAGCAAATCGTGCTCTCTTCGGGGTTAGACCTCTGGTTTGGGTCGCAGCTGTATAAACACCTAAAAATGCCGTTGCTGCTGAGAAGAGGTCCCATGCATCTGCTCCCTTACGCTCAAACAAGTGCTTGTGGGCTGTGTGACAAATGAGTTGGGGACCTGAGCTGGATTAAAACTAGCTGTTTCTTCACCRGGCTGGTTTTGACTGGGGTCAGCTGCTTGGTGAGGTCCCTGATGCCCGCGGAGAGGAAGGCAGGAGGAGATGCTCCGCGGGTCGCCAAGCGTATGTGAAAATACAGCTTCCATTACTGTCTGGTGAGGCACGTGGGGGTTCGCGTGAAGTTTCTCCTGCCTGTTTGGTGATGCCTGCATGCCCTCACCTGATTGCCACCACTGAACTTCCCTCCTGTGTTGCTCCCTTGCGGAAGGTTTCAGGTTTGGGTATTTCTCCAGTTCTGTTTTCAGCTGGAAAACACGTTGACAGTTCAAATGAGCCTGAAAGAGCTGCGATGCTGCAGGCATGGAAGAGCCAAGCTGAATGCCGCGGGGTTCACGCTGGTGCGGGGATGCTTCCTCAGGCCTGTTGATTTTTGTTGGAAGCCTGCTCTTTCCTTGGGCTGACACAGGTGGATGGTCAAAAAGCTTATTTTGCCCCCAAATTCACTAGTACATTCTCTCTCTGCAAGACTGAATTTRGGTTGCTTTGGGTTTTACTGTGGTGAGCTCGCTTTGCTGCAAACAGATGTGGGATATAAAGACCCTATTAGTTTTTCCTATGGTAGAAGCTACCTGGAGCTYGACTCCACAGCAAGATGGTTGATATCCTGTTGTGGCACTGAAGACCTAACCTGAGACTAAAAGGGAGTCTACTTTGTGTCGGGGAACCAGCTGGAAAAAGCAGCTGCTTTGTTTCCTTTGGCTGTTGCACTTGGGATGGAGCTAGGAAAGTGTTATGGGCCGGTGGTCTGGGAGCGAGTTGCTGTTGCAGAGCGGTTATAACTCCATCCATGTGCTGCCTTTCCCTGGAGCTTCCTCACCCATCCGGAGGGATGGGAGAGGTTGCAGAGGTGCAGTTACAGATTTCAGCACATAATCCTAAATTTACAGCARTGGTGCAAATTAGCTGCAGGGGCTCAGCCAACCAGCAGTATCTGCATGCTCATTCTTAGGTTTTATTGATGTGAGAGTACAAACCTGTTGGCTTAAATCTCGACGAAAGCTGCCGTAGCTGGTGTTCATTTGGGTGCCTGTGTTTTATGGTGCACCGTGTCCTGGCGCAGCTGCTTGTTGCTGTTATCCAGCTGGTGTCTTGGAGCTGCGCATCCAAACACTGGATCGTTTGTGCACACCTCTGAATTGGCGCGTTCGCTGTGYGGAGTTATTTAGGATGCCTCCTTTTATAGGCAAACCCTGAAGCTGGTTGACGAATCCTCTGTGGTCTCAAGCATATCGTTTCTAGTTCAGTGACTTATGTYGGAGATGAAGGGATACCTCCAGCTCTGGAGGCTGTTGTGGGTGGTCATGAACTGGCAGAGGAGGTCTACGCAGACCAGTTGTTCCAGGGTCGGCTTGGATCAAGCTTCAATGCCTCTTTACAGGAAAACAGCTATTTCTCTATACCTTTTGGTACTGCAGAACTGAGTTTCCCTTTAATAAACCTGTCACCACGGGTCTGTGTAATCTCTGCAAATGCAAACACTTCGTTTGGACGTCTTGCTCTGAGGTGCCCTTTAGAGCAGCTTAGCTTAATATTTGGAAACGAGAAGCGATGGTGTGCGGGGTGCCTAAACGCTGCAAAGCGGGCGAGGCGGGAGGGCCGGGTCCGAGCCGCTTATCTCGCGTAGCAGAGCCGTGCAGCAAGTCTGCTGAACCTGTGCCCGCGGCTGTGCGTTGAGTTGCAGCGTGCGTGTCGGAGGTGACTGTCGTTGGTGGCAAGGTGGTGGTTTTGTTCCTTAGAAGGGCATGGTATTCGGGGGGGGGCATGGCGAGCCGCTGAGCTGGGGAGCTTTTGGGGCCACGTCTGACGGCGTGGAGCGCRGGAGGCGAGGGGGCATGGGTCGTGCCAAGCGTCTCTGTAGCCAGTTCTCCTTAAAATGGAATATTTTGCTGTGTTACCTTCTAGAGAGCTGAACCAAGAGGGTGCTTTTTSCAGGACTGATACCAGCTTTCGTTTAAAATGAGCACATTTCCCAGCTGTGGGTACGGACACAGTCCTATAGCGTGATTTCAGCATATTTTTACACTTCTAGAAATTGTGGTCGGTTTATACGTGTGGCTGCCTGATATGCGTGCAGTTTTTAACCCATGGAGTTTACCCGTAGTTGTCTTTGAAGTCTTAGATGTGTAATAAAGTGCTTTTTGTTTATCCTAGTTTATATGTCTCAGTATTGATTTAGGTCCAGCTAGAGAAAACATTTCTTGATGTCTCTTCCGTATTACATTTTTTGAATAAGCGATGCCTTCCGCTCTGTTATTTCACACGTTTTTATGCCTTAGTTGCCCTGCTGCAGCTAAGCCCGTTCCTAGGAGCCTTCTCGTCTGAAACTCGCTGGGAGCGCCGGCGGAGGTGGAGGTGCTTTTTTAACCGTTCCTCCCGCYGGCGCCTATCGAAGGTCTTGTTTGCTGAGCAAACCGGCAGGCTCGGCTGCTTGGTGGCTGTGCTGGGGAGTGTGTGTGTGGGGGGGTCACGGAGCCTTTCTTAACGAACCCGCTCTGATGTCCAAGGACGCAGCGTCTGAGCGGAACAAAAAGGCTGTTGAAGAATCTGGCGTACGAGAGGGGTCACCAGAAAGCCCGAGTTCAAGCTGCTTGTTTTTAAGGAATTTTTTTTCTTATACATTTGGATCTTAACTAATGTTCTTCTGAGGCGCCTCATGTGCTCTTAGTGATATTAAACTACGAATCACCTTGTGAGGTGTATATAATTTTGGCTTAGCTCGTGGGTGGATTTATTCAAGGTCATCCAGAGTCAAGCGATCTGAGGAAACGGCCCAGGTGTGCCGGTGCCCAGAGCCGGGCTGCGGGTCTGGGTGCTGCTGCCGCGGGCAGGGGCGCCGGGCGGACGTGTGTGCGGGAGCCGGCGCTTGTGCACGGGAGCTGGCTGTGCCGGCTGCACCGGAGCAGAGAGCTCGTCCACCCCGTCTGGAGACGCCTCCTCAGCTGGCTGCTTCTGTGCCTCGAAAACTCGTTCGAGACGCTTGATGCTTTCCTCTTTCATATCCTCTCTGGTGACTGATGTGCTGTGTCCCTACTGAAATTAATTGCTCTCGTTTAATTTTGCACCATTGATAGAGGAGCAGTTTTTGCTGGATGGACCAGATCGGGGCTTACTCGCTTGGACCAGATCGGCTTGCCCGCCTGCAGGGCAYGATGCACGATTTGCTCGTTCCTTTGGGCGTTTTGGTAGCCTTCGTTATGGTGGAAGGTGCTTTTGTGGTTGAAAAGAAGCCGTGATAGTTTGCTGAGCTCTTAATGCAGCTGAGTGTGTTGGCTGGAAATTCTCATTTCTGAGCTGGGAGCCTGAGTTGGGGCAGTGGCAGAGAGAGYGGGCTGGAAGAAAACATCCCTGTTCGTGGTGGAGCTTCAGGAGATCGTAGCTGCCTTTTGTGCAGCGGGTTCATGATTATCGTCTGCAATGGTGGTGGGAATGTATCGGTCCAAAGCCTTCAACGTGGCTGAAAGAGTGGCCGCGCTCTGATTAGCAGTGGTGTGGATCCCTTCCTCRGACTGCTCGGAAGAGCGGTGTTTGGCACGTCTTTTCCCTGAGATTAGATTCAAACGAGGGTATGCTGTGCCTGGCGTTGCTGGAGCGAGCATGATCCTCGTGTAAACAGTGCTACTGCTTCATAACTTTAGTGCACAGCAGTGAGAACTACAGATGAATTTTTTTAAAGGAAACATTCTCATTCARAAACTTTATGGGCTATTTTYTCATGTCTGTTTTCTTAGTTATGGCTGGGACAGCTTTTTATAAAAGCTGGAGTTGTAAGAGACAACAATAAATTGGGGGGGGCTTCTTTAAAGAAATTTGATATCTTAAAGTTGGAAGTAATTAGAAAGTATTGCAATAAGATTGGGAAGGAAAGATAAGGCTGCAGCTGACTTACAGACTCTACCTGAACTCCTTACTGGTTTGGCAAAGCACTGAACCAAGCGATGAAATTTAAACCCCAGCGCGCTCTTTAGCGCATAGTTTTCTGCATAGCTGTCTACGCGGCGAGCAGTTTCCAAGCGCTGAAGTAGAGCGTGGAARAATTAAGGTTCCTTTAGACGCAATTACGTGAATCCAGTGCATCCATTCAAAAGGTAGGAATAATAATAGTTGGGCTGTGTCTGCTTAAAGAGTGTTGACTATACTTTAAATTGATAAAGATACCTACGCGGCACAGGTCTCCTGTATTTTACCTTTTATTTAAAGAARTGAGACCATTGTGTTGTCTTTCAATATGGGATTTGATTAAGGGGGCCTGTTTTATGTGCTTGCCCGCGCCCCAGTTGAAGCGTGGGGTTTAATCGGGCCGTGCGTGCCCTGCCGCTTGCTTAGCCGGGAAGCAGGCAGGGACGCGGCGGCGGGAGGAAGGTGCGAGCTGCCTTGGGAAAGGCCCAGATGGTCCCACTGCAMATTCAGCTTTAGCGAATGCCCAGCGGCAGGTCCGATTACCGACTCGGCCGCTGCCGGCTCTCAGAGTTCAGGTGAGCTGCTTGGGAGTGGGACGTGCTGCTCGGGGTTGAGTTACTCTGCCTTGCTGGGATCTCGGTGCTTTGTTTTCCTCCCTGACAAGATACAGGACTCTGATAATTGCTGCAGATTATCAAACTTCAGCTTTGCTTCCTGCGTGTCCACYGTGCTGTCTGCACAGGCTGCATCCSTGCTGTCTGGGGAGGAAAGGTAGGTAGCCAGTCCAGCTTAGCTTGCTGCCTCCGGAAAGAAAATCACRGTTYCTTTATGGCAGCTACCAAGACTTGGTGAGCGTGTCCTGTCCGGACAGAAGAAAAACCTGAGAAGTCTTGTAAGTGAGGAGAGCTGATGCTTGGGATCAGCTATATTCACCCTCCTGGAGGTTGGTAACACATGGTTTAGGGGGGCTCTTTGCTCTCTCCTCCCCCTGGGGTCGTGCAGGGCTGATGGCCTCGCTGCCGGGCGTTAAGCRTCACTGGACTGCAGCAAACCACAATCAAAGCTTTAAAATGAATTTGTCTAATCCGYGTCGCTTTTTATAAAGATGCAAAGAGCAACGCTTCACAAGCTGTCTTTGCAATGGCTGAGAGTAGGAACGGTCTCGTTTCGGTGAGGAAATGGTGGTTGCGAATGAAATYGTCTCCCCAGTCGTAATTACAGGGGCTTTACCGCAGCATTAAACGTGCACCCGGCTGCTTTGTTTTCATTGAAAGCTCGACGAAAATGGAAACCACGAGACTAAGGCAAAGGTGGTTTGTATGTTACCCCAGAAGCCAGRGGTAAATAAGTAACCCTTTTATTATGTGCCTTTTGGGTGTGCGTTATAATGTAACGCCGAAGCAGATTATATATAGCGCAGATGATGTGTGCAGCCCGCAGTCCTCAATTGCAGGCTGGTAACGGTAGGCCAAGGACGGTCGTGTAGCTGGAGGGTTTTTTGCTGGTGCATCCAAACAAGCTCACTCCTAGGTTTCCTGGCAGACAACCGCAGGCAGAGGAGTGAGGTTTTCAGTAGCGTTTGCCAGCTGAAACTGGATTTTGGCTGCGTGCAGCTTCTGGAGCTCCTGACGAGCTGTAAAAGCAGCGTGCTCTGCTTCAAAACCGTGGGCATCACCTGAAGCAGCAGAGCCCTTCCGGGGAATCGGCACCGTTTGCGGTGGGAGCTGAGACCTGAGGAATGTGGTGGTTATCTCCGATTCCTCTTTTGTGGCAGAGGTGCGAGGTGCTTCGCTGGTCTCTGTACACATTAACAAAGCAGGGTGGAACTAATAAAATTGGGGAAAACGTCGTTTCGCATGCAGAGTAGAGTGCAAGTTGGCAGGTGCGTCAGCTCTGTCGTGGCATCTGCTTGCTTTGCTCTGTGCTGTTGGATCTCGGTTCCAGGCAAGCTGTCCCGCGCTTTCAGCCCGCTGCGGTTTCATTCACCCGGGAGCTGGGAATCCTGTGATTTCCAGTTGTGTCYCCAGCCCTCTAAGGAGGGAGCTGGTTAGCGCTTTTTAAAGTGGATTGAAATTCCCTGGGAGGCGCGGGACGAGAAGGAACCACTGTGTGAGCCGGGCCATACTGCTTACGCGGGGATCGTGGTTTCTGGCGAGCCCTGTTGTGCTGGAACCTGCTGCGCGGAAAGACGTGGTGGAAACGCGCCGGTTCCCGGGTCGAAACGCACGGGGTGCTGCGGGGAGGAGGCTGGGCTGTCGCGGGAGCTCCGAGCTGCCCTGTGGCCGCTTTGGAAAGGGAGACCCTCTCCAGCCACGTATTTACCCCGTTTCCTTCCTTCGGAAAAGCTGCTGTTAGTGTTTTTTGAAACCATGCAGCATGCTGCATCAGGGAAAGAGCTGGGTTGAAACGAACCCTTTCCCCAGTGGCCAGCACTTCGGGTGGCTTACGGCGGTCAGGCTGAAGCCTGCCTTTGGGTTTGAAAGTGAAATGCTAAATGTTTAAGTTGTGTGTTACGGGTCATGTAGATTTATAGTCTTTAGAAAAAGGCATCTCAAGACTTTCTGCTCTTCTGAATATTCGCAGGTCGGAGGGATGGGGACCACGCTGCTGAACGCCTTCCCTTTATACTAGAACAGCCCTCTCTGAAAGGTGAGTCGGACTGTAGCTGTTTCCTGATCTCCTGTGTTTCTTGTTGCTGCCCTCACTAATTTACGCACACCTCGCTCTGGCGCAGTTTGGGCTGGGGTCTGGGTTTTGGGGGGCTCCTGGCCACGGTAGCTCGCTGCAGCGCTGCTCGGTGAGGCTCGCGAGCAATGATACAGCTYCCGATCTGGGACTCCTGGAGTTGGGGGTTGGACTCGTGAATTCATGCCCTTTGGAAAGAGGGAGAAATAGAAAGCACAGCCTAGATTTGGGGCAAACGAGCCACACTTGAAATATTTAGTTGTTGGTCTTYACTTGCAGTACACTGAAGCAGCCGCTGGCAGGCTGCTGGAGCTGGGTCGTTTCCTTAAGTTTCACACTGCAAAAGTGAGTTGGGTGGTAGGATAACCGTGTTCCTCTGTGCAAACGACTCCATAAATACATCACTCTTCTCTTCCTCTTCTTTTGGCATGCCCAAATTTTTCAAGCTAGTGGCAAAATGTGTCGATTGCATTTTTTTTTCAGTTTACTAATTTATTAACACTTGCATTTTGGTGATTCTTATGTGCTGATAGATTAACTAGTGTGTTTTGGTTTTGTGGGTGACYACAACCTCTAATAAGTATCCTGAGTTTAATGATATCAAGTTTGGTCCCCTGGCTTTTTTTAAATCTCAGCTCTGGGTTGCTTTTAGTCCTCATGCCTGATCTCTGCAGATGGGCTGCTCTCGTTTGTTCCACGTTATAATTTAATGTTCATCTTCCTCTAATTTATGGAAAAGATTTTTGCAAGGCAGCTCTTGTGGTGTGGGGAGTTTTTGAGTGCTGTGGTTCGTGTCGGGTGTTAGGCCTTCTCGGAGAGGAAGCCAGAACCTCGTCTTCCATGAAGCTTTTCCGTGCCAAAGCCTGTATCACTAAGTGTTGGGTGGACACGTAGCTGATAAACTGGAGCTTTGAGGGGATGGGACACTAAATACCTGCTGCGTACAGACGTGTGGTGACCTGCAGGTGATGAATGCATCTGTCAAGCCTTCCTGGGAAAAACTTCCACWTCTACTCAACAGTAGAGGTAAATCTAAAGTTTTATAGTTCAGCTGTCAGTCAGGAGTTCAGAGTCTAAATAGTCTCTTGTTCTTGGAGATTTAGGGCTTGCGTTTTTGGGGGATTCATCRAGGAATAGCCATGCCTTGCTACGTCCCTTCGAATGCTCCTATTCCTGTATAAGCTTCCAGAGTGAAGGTGCTTATTTAGGAACAAGAACATCTGCTSTCTGCACTAATCAGCCCTGCTGCTTTAATTTTACACTCTATCAGGAAGATAATTTTGGTAGAGGCAAGCCCTTCAGCTCAAGGACGGTGAGTAGGGAAGCTGGTTTGCTATTTTCGTCCTGCAGGTTTTCTCCTGCGTGCATCCACACCTCCGGGGTAGCTGATCGGCTGCCAAGAGGTCTGGAGGCAAATCCTAATGTGYTGATAGCTCCCGGTGACAAACGCTGTTTCTATTTAGCTGTCTTAGAAGTAACCCTGTACCCTGCTTTCCTATAGGCTGTTGGCTTTTTGTTTAAGGTTTGGTAAATATGGCTCATTCAGTGAACCGAAACACCTGGGAAGGTTGTAGGTGGCTTTTTTGAGTGTTTGCATGATGCGTTTCAGGTAGAGCTAAGAGAAATGCTCGCTGTGTGCTTGGCTTGTTAGCTGAGCGAGCCGCCCYGGGGGCTGCGGGGCAGTCCTCTGCGAGGTATCTGCTTCTAGCAGGTGAAGGATTACATGTTTTCATTCTGTTTTGAAGTGCTTTACAAAAGAAGTTAATCCCCTGTTAGAGAGGGGGGAAACTGAGGCACAGATAGACGAAGGTCCCAGCTGCCTGTGCTGCTCAGTGACGGAGCCGCAGCGGAAGCAGGTCCGAAGTCCCGCGGGAATACTCTGCGCAGCGCGATGATGAGCATCTCTGAAGTTCACCCTGTGCAGGTATTGAAGGAAACCCGCTGGCCTCGCGTGTCGTGCAGCCAYGGAGGATGCAGCTGCCTCCCCTTTCGGGATCCGCCTAGGTAATGTTAGATTACTGTGCCACCCACAGGCAGCTACYGCGCTGCTCAAAAACGCTGCTTGCTATTTGCATGGGAAGGCAGCTCTCGAGTGTTACATCCGTGATGAAAAGCCACCGGTTTCATTTATAGCAATAACTATAGTATTTAGATTTCCCAAACCTAGTTATTCTAGTATTCTGTCTAAATTGTATTTCTAGCTGTTATACCTCTGGATTTTCCCCGTTTCCGTGGGATATGCTTGTCACTTCTTCAGCAAGATGCTCTCCTTGTGCCGAGCAGCTGCTGTATCCCTCCGCAGTGGTGGTTGCTCTTCAACAGGTGAAGCAACCCCAGCCGCGTTTCGATTTGAAGCGTGGGATCCTTCTGAAGGCAGAGAAACCGCAGGACTGTCAGTTATCGGTGCACCCCCTTCTCTGCCACGTTGCCACACTAGGCTTCGAGAAGAACTTGGTTTAATCTGTGTCACTTTGTTGAAAGTGGGTATTGTGATTTACCTCCAGGACGCGGAGGAGCTGGCCTCTCCCTTGCTCTGTGCGTGATTAGTTCGGAGCAAACTGGGTCAGGGGAGGCTGCTTGGAGAATTTTGAAACCAGCGTGCCCGTTTGTAGCAAACGATCTTGAAACCGTGATAATTGAAGGACAGGAGCAAAACGAGGCTTGCACGTAGAGTTAATTTGTTGTTAGACTGTCAGAAAGACAAGCTTTTTAGCTTCTACTGATCTCCGGGAAGAGCTCGTGTATCTGCAAGCATATCTGTTCTCCCATCTGTACTGCTTGGTCCAGCAAGAGATTAACTCTACCTTCATACCTTGTCTTATAATTTATAGTAGTGCACTTGGCATCGTTCATCTGTTTTAGTTTTTTGCCTGCATGCAGAAACTGCCTACGAGAAGAATTTCCCTTGCGATATTTAAACTCTCATCTGTACACCCGTGCGAAAACCTGCCCTTTGGGAGAACGGTTCTGTGCTGCTCACTTATTCTGCTTTGGAGAACAGAATTTTAATATTGTTTACTATGCTCTTAATCTTAYGGCTGGCAGATAAATTGAGTTATTTCAGCCCTTCCCTAAGGACTTCATGGTGCTTCATGGACAGCATACCCATAGCATTAGGTGGAGTTATCTCAGCTTTGCAAAAATCTGCTCATCTGTTTTTCTGGAGTGAGTAATTGATTGGCCTGAGAATAAAATGTTGATTCTTCCCTGCTTTTATAAAAAGGGCTGGACCTGCAGAGCTGCTGGTGCAGTTGGTGCTTCCTTTGAGCCCAGCCTTGCTGAAATGTGTGCAGCTGGGCCTGACGCAGCGAGGCAAGTTATGCTGGCTTTGTAAACCGCTTGAGTGAAATTTGGCAAGCAGGGCCCAGGTCTCAGCCTCCCCAGATGCCCTGTGCGATGAGGAGCAGGCTGCTCGTTGCCTAGCCCTGGTTTCCCTGCTAGCTGTATTCCCGTCCTCCGCTTTGCTCTTGTTTGCGTCCCTTGCAGGCGGGAGCAGCCTCTCACTATGCTCGTCAGTCGTCTGGTCTAGCAGAGACCTGCTCTGCAGCAGGACTCCTGCCTGATCCTRTAGTCCAAATAACTTCAAAACCAGTGGTGTAAAGCAAAGGAATGCACTAACATAATGCACTAATATTATTTATTGACTGAAAGTGTTAGTAGCATCACATTGGGTCAAAATAAAATATCTTTGGGGAGGTCGTCAACTGATTTTGGTTTTGTTTCATGGACGTTTTTGGCATTGGAGTGCTCCCTGCCTACCTCTTGCCACGTGAGCGCTATGCAACGCTCCGCAGCAATGCAATACCTTGTTCCTCAAACTGCTAGATGTTTGTTAACACTTTCTCTTCGCTCTAACTAATGGATATACTTTGTGTTGTAAGAGCATTCTTGCTCTCCCCATGTGCTTTTTCCCGAGACAGCCTCAGGTTTTGTCCCCTTCCAGYGGGAGCCCCGTGGTGGCTGCCCAGCCGCTGTCTCCTCCGTCCCYGGCTGGTGATTTACGGCCTCGGCAGCCTGGAGACGAGCTCCCCGTGCCCAAGGCAAGGCTGCTGCGAGGCGCCGCGCCGGAGGAACCTGCCACTTCTGCCTGCCAGCGTTGTCAGTTCTGTCGCTTAGTCGAGAAAAATCGACCGGCTCTGTTTTAGCTGGGCTCAACTCAGTCTTTTGAAAGAAGCTGTTTAGTGTAGAAGACGATGCGGTCCGCGATTGGAAACCCTTAACGYGTCGTGCTGAGGGGCTCTGGGTGAGGGATGCTGTGCGGGAGGACTTGAGCAAGTAGGTCAGCTGGCAGCCAGCAAAACTGAGTTGAGCTACGTGGTTGGAAAAGGTTGGAAAAACCCGTGGYGCCTCGGTGTGTAGCTTCACGGTGGGTTAGCGCTTGGCGCTGTCCTTACCAGCCCACGGCGTGTCCCTCCGAACGTGGCTGCTTTTCACCTGGGTCAGCGCTCGCTGCTCACCGCGCAGCTGGGTGAGCGCTGGTGCCGGGAGGGAGGTGGGGACAAGCACGGGAGGAGCCCCGGAGCCTGGACTTTGGTCTGTTCAAGCTGCCGTGGGACCGCGCCCTGGAAGGATGCGGCCCGGCTGTGCAAACAGGCAGAGCCAGGAGAGACAAAATTCCCTGCTTCGGCAGAGAGTGTGTTAAAACCGAAGGAAAGGGATAGCGAATAGTGTAGAAAACGCTACAGCGCCGCAGGGACCCAGTCATTTTCTATTGCGTGTGAATTAGCTGCCTAGCTGGAGAAAAGCCATCCCCTTGTTGCGGAGGGTTCAGAAGCGGGTCAAAGGAGCAGGAGTATATTCGTAAATTGGTATGACGAGCTGGAAAAAAACGAGCCAAGTGTTCAAACTAACAAGCCAGGYGAAGGCGGCGCTTGTGCTCGCTGCGGCGGCGAGGGGCAGGCAGCGGCACGGCGAAGCGGCGCGGGAGCCGTGCTTTGCCGGGAATGCACGGCGTTCCTGCGGCAGAGAGGTTTCCCGCGGCTGTCGCGGGCCGAGAGTAAGATTTGAGGATGCCCCAACGCTAGGAGAGCATGGATATTCAGGGTGTGTGGTGCTAAGGGTAATGCAAAATCTGAGTTTTTTCAGGCTTGCTGCAGGGAAACACCTGCAGCAGGGGATAAAAGTCAGGTTTGTTGCATGGGGCAGGGTATCTCGAACCGTTGCAGAATACAGCTCCCAAATGAGCCAGTCCTGGTTAATCCGGCAGCAGGATGTGCCCTAGTTAACCCGTCGCTTCAGCAAGTGGATGCCTGGTTTCTCGGTACAGGTGGAGATGCACAGTCCTGCTTTAGCATCCTCGTGGATGTGCCAGGAGCCCGGAAGGATCCATCCTCACCCGGGCTGCCGGCGGTGGTGGCAGGCCGTGACAGCCGTCCCCGGCGGAGGTCCGGCGAGCGGCCGGTGCGATGGGCAGGATTCGTATTCCAGGCACACGGACGCCCCTTGCTATATGCAAAGCTCAGCGCAGTCTATGCGGGAATGCCCTTGAAAGGCAAATTGAACTGAGCTCCCCGGTGGGTTTTGAGGGAGTAGGAGAGTTGCTGTCATCTATGCTGAGGTTAAAGTAGATTTTGAGATGTCTATTTTGGTTTCTCTTCTGCTTTCCCTTCTCAGAAGGGGCTTGCTGAAAGCGCAGGCAGGGAGACTTGACCCGCAGATGCCCTGTGCGCTGGAGCTGCTGCGAGCTGAGGGTTTGGATTTGCGTGAAGACGCCGAGTTGATACCGAGACTAGTAAAACCCTTTAAGGGTGCTCCTAAAAGCAGGTGCTCCTGCTTTTAATGTGTAGCAGTCATTCTAGTTTCTGTAAATAGTGTCCTTGGTGATGCAGTATGTAGAAGAGGCATATCGCATGGATATACCAAATCACGCATCCGTAGCACGTATAAATATTAGTTGTATTTTCAGTGTTAGTGGATCAAGCTGGAGGGATTCTTGAGATGTTTCCCAAGTAGCTTCAGGATTATTTGCCTCTGAAATGAAGACCATCTGATGCACTTGGGTGAGCAGCTTGCTGCCCAGAAGTCTGTGCACAGATAGAGCTTCTCTTTGCTAAGCTGTTTAAAAAGCTGCATTTGCCAGTAGTGCTCTGATAGTTTAATGTCTTTGTTGTCAAGGGTTGTTTTCCCCCCACCTAAGAATATTGCTGCAATAGTGTCCTAACTGCAACAGAGAGAAGTAGCCTAGAGCGTGGCTGCCTGATCAGAAGGGATGTTCCACCCACGCGGTTCAGCAAAGCAAAGCCAAAAAGCCCTGCTGGCGATAGCTTGCTCAGACGCACTTGCAGCGAAGCCGCGGTGGGGTTATCTCCTCTGACAGTGCAGCCGCGCGATGCCGATGCTCTCGTGCAAGCTGGGCACGGGCTCTGAAGTCAGTTAATTCCATCAGATGGAGATGACTTGTGTTACAGCCAACAAATCACACTAGTGCTGCTTAGCTGCTGGGAGCGAAGGTGATGAGACGTTCTAGACGTAGCAGGGACGGGTTAGGCTGAAGTGAGCTGTGGATAAAAGCTAGCTTTGACTGCAGGTCTGTGGAAATGAGCTGATTTTGTAGCTCTTTCCCCAGCACCCCGTGCTGTGCCTGTTGACATCTTGTATTGTGGTTGTCTTAATTTGAGCTGCAAGCTCCTCAGGACCAAAGCGCTCTATTTTCTGAAATGCTGAGCGTGTTTTTATTGTGCTACGTAAGTGTGCGGGAATGAAGATGTCTCCTGATTTCCTCAAACTTGGTTCCTCTTGTATCTCATTTCAGAACTTTCTCCAGAGAAAAGCTGGGTTTTGTTATTAAAATCCTAATTCCTCCTTTTTGTCCTCTTTCCCCAACACATTCGGAACTGTCTTGATCTTGTGCGACTTCTGAAATACTTCCTGTGCATGTGCTTTTCTGTCTTTGCTAAATAAGCATTTGTTGTTCCCTTTTACAGCAGACACATGCCCACTTGGAGACAGATGTGGGATTTTTCCCTGGGACCAAGTGTTAGATGCTTTGCATTAATTACACCTTAACTTTGCTTAACCTTTCTTTCCAACACAGCGTGTGCATGTTTAGAGGCTACTAAAATCTTCAAAGTATTCAGAGGGTGAAAGAAAGATGGTATGCATGCTTTTTGTAGTCTCTGCTGATGTGAAATGGCAACAAACCCATTACATTTGGCAGCCTGGACCTTCCCTGGGCTGGTCCTCAATGGAAATTCTTACTGCGCTTCACCAGAGGGGCAAAGATGTCTCACTTTCTGGTTTGCAGTTTAGGGCAGGCTTTCTGCTTTGAGTTTTCCGCACATGAGTTATACGTAGGCTGACCAGAGCTGATAGGGAAATGAAACTAAACCTTGGCTTTAGTCGCACTTGAAATTTTAATTTGTGCCTTGATCTTGTTCCCTGTTTTTGTAGGAATTGCTCAGCAAGCTAGAGTGCAGGAGGAATGGAAGATAACATTGGTAAGTACACGCTTAGATATCATACCACAGGTTGTGGATCTGTTCTTTCTTCCTTGGTTAAATACCATAAAGAGCCTCATTGCTTTAAACTTTGGATGTTCAATTTGAATGTAGAAGATGGTTAGAAAATAAGATAGCTTGGCAGATGCATCAGTTGCTGCTCTACCATGGTAATGGCATGGACCGGATCTGATCAAAACCATAGTGTAGGTCTGAAAGGTCTTTTTTTTTGAAATCTCCCATCTGTGAGAACTGAAATACAAGTCCCCCGAGTATCCCAAGATCTTGAAAACAAAGTAGTATCCCTTTTTTTAATAGGCGGGAGGCTAGAGGCATTGAGCTGGTAAGTGATTTGAACAAGCCACACTGCAAGCCAGGAAGAAGGATTAGCTCAGTGGTAGCTCCTGACTTCTCTTTCTGTGTTTATTTCCCTAGGCTGTTCTGTCTTGCAAAAGATCTAGGATTTTTCCTTTAATTAAACAAAACTTGACTTTAAAGCTGTTGCTTTAGGCACTATGTATTGCTTGCCATGAGGCAAGCAAACTGGTCATTGGGTTAAACGGAAGCTGGGTTTAGTTGCAGCTAAACCTGGTAGATTTTGGCATAGGATAAGTGCTTGAATGACTTTTCCTCCCGTTTGTCTAAAATGGCTATAGAAGATGCTGGTCAAATGGCCATTTTTCCTGCTGCTGAAATGGGATTTGCATGAAAGCTCCTGCCTGCACCTTGGGAAGCCAGTCTCCCTTAAGCATATTAACCTTGCATCTCGTGGAACATGGTGTTACCTCTTGCAGTTGCTGCTGGCAAACATAAGAAAAGTTGAATCATCTCAGATGAAACCATAGCAAATCTCCAGTTGGCACTGGATGTAGGAAAGCCCCMTTTTCATAATCTCTATCACTAAATTATCATGGAAAGGGCAGCTGTGCAGTTGGTGACTCCGAATTCATAGTGAGGTGCAACTCTGTGACCGCAGATGTTGTTTCTGGATTATTCCTGTGCAGCCAGGTGATGCCATCCTTAAAACTTGAGACTCACCGTGTTTCTCAGCAGTGTGGTGTTCCCAGCGTGGCAGATGTACCAGGCCTGTCTTGGGAAGGCCAGTTTGACTTCATGGAAAGCTGGTCTGCTGGAACCCAGTGGCACGCGTGGACCAGCTGTGAGCCAAGCGTACATGCACAAAAACACGCCATGCTAATAATCCTGGTGGCGAGAACTGCTGCTGTGCTCTCCAAGTGTTAGCCTGTAAGATGCGCATTTAATCTGTGGTGATTACTCTTCCTTATGATTTGCTTGTGGCAGACTAATCCCAAATGATGGGGTTTTTTAAGGGGGTGGGGGGGTGAGTGTGGTGCTGGCAGCTGATGTCGAAGCAGTGGCTGTGGAGATGGCAGCTCCCTCTTCAACCCCAGGACAAAGCGCAGATGACAGCAGGGCGAGCTCTTCCGTCTCTGCTGTCTGCATTAATGGGATGGCTTTGAGCAGCGCTGTGGGCTCAACTTACTCACCCGGAGTCGGCCTCTGTTGGGACTGTCGGCAGCCAGCTGTGTCCGTATCACAAAGCTTTTTGTCCCTGTTCGTGTGCAGCTGAACTCCATTTTTCGGACAGGTCCGTGAGCCGTGGCATTACAGCCTGTCGAGGTCACTGGCTGCTTTGACTCCTGATTTGGGCAGAACTGGTGGCCTAGGATGCGAAAGGCTTTCTGCTCTGTTTCCATCTTGCTAACTGGAGGAGAATTAACTCACTTTTCCCTCGAACAAATTCAGCTGTGCAAGTTTAGGACAGAGCATCTGCATTTGATCTTTCTGTTGCGTTTGCAGCCTTCCCCCCACAGCTGGTTGTGGAGCTTTCCGGGGTTGTCTTGCTGGTGCTGGGAGCTAAGGGCCCATGTAAATGGCAGAATAAACAGATGGGTCTGTTRTTTTTTTTTAAATTACTTTGCTTTTAAGGATGCTCATTCTCCAAGTGCTGCTGAGCTCGGGACTCCTGGGTTCTGTTCCCGGCAGCGGGACTGGAGATGAGGTAAGGTGGAGCTGGAGCTGTGCGCAGGAGCCGAGCTGCCCTTTGGTCCTTYGAAGCCTGGGGCTTTGATGTATCGCTGCCCGTACTGGTTGTACATTAACCGCACGCACACTGCTGCATGGCTGGCTTCTGCTTTAACTGCACTGGCGCATGTTCAGAGTTGGTGTGCTCCGAGTGGCCGCTGGGACTGCAGTGAAGCATAAATCCTTTTTAGCTGTCAGGCTTCACTAGCCAGGGGTGGGTGGGGGAGCTCCTCCTTGGCTGACTGCCCTGGCTAATTAAAAATGAAATTTGCTGTTGTCTTCAGATTTTAATTCATGCTCATCCCTGAAGACCAGTAGAAGCGTGGTCTCCAGGCAGCTGCAGTGAAGTCTCCGAGCTTGTCTATATGCAGCTATTTTAGAACAGGTATACAACTTAGTTTGCTCTCTACCCTACCTTGGGCAGGTGTTTGAGTATAGAGAAAAGCACAGAGGAGCTTCTTGCAAGTCTTGGGACTTGGTCCTGAGCAAGTTACTCTAGCTCGTTACCACGTGTTGGCTGATGTGCACGTGCAGGTGATGGTTCTTCTCTCTARTGGTGGACTAGGCAAAACTGAGCTACTTTGCTGCAGGTTGCGTGAGCGGCCATTGGTTTAATGGATGCATAAACTGTTCAAGGTGCAGGATCTTGTGCAGCTTGTCTGCCGGAGCCTTCAGCTGGTGGATGGTGCTGTGAAACCTCCTGGAGCTGGACGGAGCGTTGCAGCGGTGGCAGCCCGCGAGGTTGCGTGTGGGCGCTGAGAGGTGGCGGTGATAGATACCGTGCGCCGGTGCTAAGTCGGGGCACGGCCACGCGTAGCGCGTGGTGGGAGCGTGCTGCTGCCGAACTGCCAGCCGAGCCCCGCGAGGTGGGTGGGAGGGCAGAGGTTAGCGAGAGCAATAAATGGTTTCTAAAAATACGTGCAGGGCTGGGGCCAAGTCTCGCCTCTCTGCAAGGCCTTGTGGAGGTCCCACCTACACAAGTGATCTGCTGAAGGGAAGTATCGCTGGAATACCTTTCCCCGTTTCAGATCCTTCCTGTTGGTGTGGCGAGGGTGCAGCAGCATCTTCTATTTTCAGAGCGTATTTCCGCTGTCCCATTTGCCGCCCACACTGACACCGTCCAGATCCTCTTCCAAAAGCTGTTCTCCGCTCTTAGGGCGATACAGACTAAAGGTTTGGGCCTTTTTCTTAGTGAAGGGATCTTCTTAAGGTCTGGTATTTTATCTGCCTGCAAGTCTGTGATCTTRAAAAGCAGGTATTTAAGAAGGGAGAGCTTTCTGTGCTTGGCAGGGCCGGTCTCGCCTCACGCCGATGGTTCATTGGAAGCTCTGCTGCGGTGTTGGACGGCCCCAGCACAGAAACAGGCCTGCCGTGTGCTTGCCCGGTGATGTCTGAGCTAATCACTTACGAAGAGCTGTGGAGGGAGTGTAGCAATGCCTGGTTTCATGGGAGTGTTTGCTGCCGGATCCTCCTCTCTCCCTCCTGTGCTTCGGAAGTCGCATTTACTCTGTTTACAGTTTCTGCCAGGCGCTTACCCTGCGGGAACCGGGATGAAGCGTTTTGGAGCTTCCCTAGGAGGTCCGGCTGTCAAACCGTTGTGAAGCCTGTTGGGAAACCAGTGAAGTAGCCTTCTGCATGCATGGACTCTTACCCAAAGCTGCTTCTATCTTAGAGTAGCACTTGAAATATTAAATGTATGGATGACTTAAGAGTTTTCCACAGTTACTTCTTTATTCAAGGCTGTGTCTCATCCCATTTACTTCCTGCCGTACTACTTTTTTTCCACCAGTTCTTTCTCTACTGAAGAATAGGCTTGYGTTAACCATTATGAAATACTCTTCGAGTCCCTAACCTCTGTGCAAACAAAGTAGTAATTTGTTTTAGCATCTATGCTGCCTTCTGGGCTACATGCTGCATAAGGAAGCCGCTGTGATATGAATCTGCTGCTTTTGGAGACTTGCGCTACAAATATAGTGTGAGCAAAGGAAGGGACTAGAAATGCGAACACTTGCTGCTTATTCCACCAGCGCTGCTACTCGTTGCTGGCAGGATRCACAGCAAGCTGCCTGATTCCTGGTTTTTTATCCATAAAAATGAGAGCAATGCCTTCAGATGCTCCGAGATCGGCCAAGATGCAAACAGAACGCACTGTGTCTTAGGTGTATGGGTGACAGGATTTTTAGATCACTTCTGATTAAAAGCATATCTGCATCTGGAAGCAACAGCAAAGGTGCTGTGCTGGCTGAATCCACTGCTAAGGTCCCCTCCCAAAGCACTTTAATTGCAGGCTCCATCAGCCTGCTGCATCGGTGACCGAAAAAAACGCTTTGCTTTGCAGTGGCCGCTGGATGATGCCGGCATTGCGTGTGGGTCCCTTCGTGCTGGGGTTTCCCCTGCTGCTCTTTGGAAAGGCTCCCCAAGCTCGGTGTCTCCTCCGGGTAGGTAGAAGGGAATGGAAGGCTTCAGACAGGCAAAGTCTATTACGAGAGCAAATAAAACCTGCTCTTGAAAACCGGTTTTCTGCTTCCGCTTCAGAGGTGCCTGCCAGGCGCCTGCCTTCTCGTTGCTCCTTTGTTCCCGAAGCCCTTTGTTTTTAGCAGCGGTGAAAGCGCCGGGAGCGGCTAGTAGGATGTAAAAGGTTTTGTGTGTAGGTTGTTGGYCTGAATCTTGTGAGATAGGTCACGAGCACGAGTTCCCGTTCCCTGGCTGCCTGCGTGGGGCAAAGGCCTCGGTCCACGCTTCCCCGCCGATCTGATGGCGATTGCCGCAGGGTGTCAGGATGGAGGAGGGACAGTGAGGGAGGGAGATAATGTGCTGCTGTCTGTGCTCTCTTGTGTTCTTCAGCAAAATAGCAAGACTTTAGATCTCTAGGACATCATTCTGGTGCTTTAGGTAATGCACTTTAAAAGGGAAGAAGTGTCYGAGTGAGGGCAGGAGGGGGGAGCACGAGGCAAAGGGCATTTTCCAGCACTCTTTGCGCTTGCTGGAGAATTTGGGTGAGTGGCCAACCTCTGATTTCAAGGACTTGCGCTGGCTGTCGGTGCTAGTCTGGCTGGGTGGGAATCCCCTTTTGATGACTAAGGTTTAACTGGAAATCAGCTGCTTCTAGGCTGCTGCCAGGACAGACAGTTTAACCAACCATTTGTGAGCATTTAGGGGAAATTTGTCAAATGGGCACTGTTGTGTTAAACTAAAGGGCTTTGAAGATGTGCTTTTTAGTTTAAACTAGGCTGCTGGAGCTGCCATTCACTGTTTTCTGGTTTTGATCTACAGAGCCAAACTCAGACCGTCGCAGTGTTAGGGTACTTCGCTGTCGCAGAGCTCTGAAGACTGCTGGAGAGGAGCAGTTAGCGCTAGCTAGCCCGTGGAAACCTCTTTATAATGCCTGTTCCCTAACAAAAGAGCAGGTTTTTCTTCCAGGCAGATACAGAAGCTGTGATTCCCTTATGAGGTGCTATAAATTATGTATACAGTAATATAACTGTTTTGTGCAATATAATAGAAGAGAGCCAAAGTGGTAAAAGTGCCTCAGATTAAACATTTAATTACACTCGAAGTAGGCTAATTTGCACGCATGCATCCTACTGTTCCTTAGTCAAATCTACCAGAGGCTTGTACTGATCTCATTTGAGACCGTTTGACTTTTAAAGAAGATGCAGTGTACAACACTTACAATAACGCTTTCACGTAGGTTAGCAGATAGGTTGATTGCGCTTGTCAAGATAGCAAAATACATTGGGACGCTCTCCTAGTAGCCTTTTGTTCTTAAATTTGCACTGGACGTTGTAGTTTAGTGTAAATAATTTGCTGAGCGCTGCCAGGGTGCTCGGGGCAGTTAATGGCATGTCTGTTTTGTCCTTCTGCCTGCTGCATTTGCAAATAATTCAGATCAGTTATGCATCARTTGGTCACTGTGGCACTTAGAAAAATGAAAACCCAACAATTCCCCGTGACCACCCCTAAATAAATCCACCAAAACAGAGCCCCCATGGTCTGCCTGAACTTTGCTGCTTTTCCCTCCTGGTCCACAAGCAAGTGTTTTGCAGAGGTTATTTGCTGACCCTCCGCAGACCTTGTGATTCCGTCGCACCCCATTTCGAGCGGCTGCTGGAGCTGTTGTAGCACGTGGCAATGCGGTTTCTGCAGATTGCTCTGCCAGGAGGAAAGTGGAGGTTAATTTTGCCGGGTTTGGGGTTTAGTGGCTGATCCGTGGATGTGCTGGGAACGAGACACTTTGGCCTTACCAGCTGGCCAGGAGCGAGGTAGTAGCAAAGGCTGCTGTGAGAAACGTCGTACCTGCTGAGCTGCTTTGTGATCGAGTCGAACAATCTTTTTCCTTGTATTAAGAGATAAGACGTTGTAGGACATGTAATCAATCCTCTGGATAATTCAGGCTGATTCACTGTAAAATAGTGTGGAGTTACTGCGGTTCAGTAAGTAGGACACGGAGCACAAGTGTTGGATTTTGAGAATTTCTGGTTTTCAACCTGCTGGACCTTAAATTTGCTGTGTGTAAAAGGGAGAGGAGGCGCTCAGTGCTCTCTGAAACATTTTTTCTGGGGATTCTCCATCAAGAGGTTTAAGTAGCTGCTTTTATTGGGGTTGGGGTAGAAGGGAAGCCTGCCCTGGGGCCAGAGGTGAGTTTTGGATAAATGAACTGATTTTTGTTATTACGGGTTTTGTCCTTGTTCATACAGCAGCAATCTGCCTGGATTTAAAAAAGAAAACCCGAATGTTCTCATTATTGCTCTTGCGAGCTGTAAAATGGTGTTAGTTGGGCTGTCGGCGGAGCCGGGCTGCACCTTGGGCTCTGCTGTGCGGCGCGGTTGGAGCTGCTCTGCTCTGCGAGCRGCTGCACGGTGCCGCTGCTGATGTCGCCGCTTTATCCATTTCGTTTGCATTGAAAAGAAGCCCGGCTCTGATTTCCGAAGGTGTCTTTTGTCTCCCAAAACACTTGAGCGCCACGAGATGCCAGATACCTTGCATGGCTTTTACAGGTGTGCAACTGAGCCGACTGCGATGGGACGGGCGATGACCGCGGCTCGGTTAGCGCTGCAGCATCGAGGACCGCTTGGGAAGAACATTGCTCTTTATCCAGCCTGTTTTTGTCTTCCTTCAGCAAGCACAGGCTTTAAAATCTCTAAAGGGCTTACCAGCCGGGTTACAATACACTTGTATTTCTCTGCTCATTAAAAGCAATAGTGTTTGTAAGACTTGCTAAATTCCACTTACTAGATGTGTTTAGCCTGCTTCRCTTGGTCCTCGGGCTATTTTCTTTCTCAGCTGGGCACTACGGGCTTGTATAGAGCAGCATCCTTGTTCCTCTTTGAGCTGTTGTCTTAAGGCTGCGTGAGCTGAAGCTTTATACAGTGGGGTAAGTCGGCCGTAAGGAGATTGCTGTGCCGCRTCTCTGGCGTCTCGTCGGCCTCCCCATCCCAGCCCGGAAGCCTGCTCTTGCGTCGGGCACGTGAAGCTTCGCCGCCGCTCGCCTAGGTGTTCGCAGAGTGGTCGCAGTAGAAATCTGCAGAGGCGGGAATAGAAATAAATTGCCCTAAAGTCGTGCAGGGAGTCCGGAAGCCGTGCCGTCGGGTGGTGCTTGGTGCTGCGTCCCCCCCGTCGGGGCGGCGCTGCGCTGCGGCCGCCAGGGG
>PTFA01000044.1:4797090-4837807 GCA_003342895.1 Casuarius casuarius
CGAGCAACACGACCTCGGGAACTGCATTTTCCAAGCCTCCGCCACAGCAGTTTCCCGTAAACGCTTTTTTTTTTAGTGCTCGAATAGCATCAGCGCGAGCCCAGCGGGAAGGCGGCTTCGGGGATTTCGGGTGGGAGCGCAGCCCTGCCACCCCCGGGGCTGCCCTGGGGGGCACAGCCTGGGCTGCGAGCGGGACGAGGGCTGTGAGAGCCGCCACGGTGACGGTGCAGCCGAGCAGGGGCTGGGGAGGCTGCGTCTCGGTGGCAGCGAGCCAGCGGTGAGCCTGGAGGCGGGGGGGCTCGGTGGTATGCTGTAATTGCTTCGGGATAGGGACGAAATAATAAGAGCGGCTTAATTGGTGTGGTGCATCGCAGCGAAAGCCTCCCCCTGCACTTGAAGAGGTGGAATTTAATAACTTCCAGCATCCTGAGTAAGAATCTCTTAGAAAAACATGGCCCAGTTCTTGCGGTTCTTCCCCGCTCTCCCGCGGGCTAGGAAACAGCTCGGCGCGCTGTTTGCTTTGTGCTTTCCCTCTGCTTCCTCGCTGCAGCCGCGCTGGGGACTCGTTTACAAGCCTGGTCTGAGAGTGAGTCATCCCTTGGCAAAGCAAAGGGGATGAAGACGAGGTTGTGAACGCAGCCACCAGCAGACCCCTCCAGCAGGGACCACTAAGGGCCGGTTACCTTCCCCGGAGGAGGAGGAAGAGGAGGGGGCGAGGATGGTTGCGAGGGTTAGAGAAACGAGGCCAGCGCTCGAACGCGAGGGAGGACGGCTGTAACCAACCTCGGGAATGGTTTCCGCTGGAGTTCAGCTGAAACTTTGAAAAAGTCCCCCCCCCGACCCTTTGATCTGAACGTTAAATCTTTGAGACATTAGTGCTAATTAGGAAAGTAAGCACGGTTCCTTCCTGTGGGGAATGCAGAAGTTTGTTCTGCTCGAGCATCCAGCATGTTGCAGGGGTTAAGTAACATTTTGCTTTAGGGAGGGAAGGAAAAATCTCTCAAAGTAATTAACTTAAGATGCTGACACTAATGAACAGGCTTTCTGAGCTAGGGCTTTTGGGGGGTTGATGGGAATCCCMTGTTGAATCAGTGACATTAGGGCCTTAGGAGTGATTCTGCAATTATTAGGCTCAAATGATGTTGAACATGAAGTTAATCCTGTTATCTCCCTCAAATATTGAGCAAACTGCTTGTTCTGGGTARCTCTGTAATGGGATTATTCTAGCGAGTCTGGCACCCTCAGCACTCTGTATCCGTTTGGATATTTTCCTTATTTTCCCGTTGAGGAGAAAGCACCGATCYGTATTCCCAGAGCTTCGGTGGGTGGCGCCTGGGGCACCGTTCTCCAGGGATGCTGCAGCTTTGTGCAAAGCRCGTTTGGTCGGGAGCACCCCGTTTCTGTACGAAGCAAAGGTGCCTTGAGCCCACTCCTGAGCAAATCTTCAGAAGAACAACCCCGGACCCAGGGCAAGCGTAAAACGCGGCTCCCCTCCGTCACGCCGTCCTGGCATCGGCAGTCGGCCGTTCAGTAAGTTCCTGTGCTGGAGGCTGTTCCCAGCCGTCGTGTTTACTGGGCCTGGTGGATCTGCCTGTCCGGAGCATAAGCAGTTCTKTTTTGAAAGCTTATTTTGCATCCCTGATAGCCGGTAGCGATTGTTCTAAACAAAAGTAACGGGTGTTTGAAAAAGGATTGTCCTGAGTTTATTTCTAAGCCATCTGTCTGATAAATCACAAGGTAACCGATGCAGGAAAGCGGAAAAACCGCACACGATAAAGCAGGGAGGGGAGAGAAGAAAGAAGCTCTAGCGCATGTTCGGTCACTTGCTGACGTTCGTTATAGACTYGATTGTTTTCCTGTTGGTCCCACGGACCTACGAGGTTTAGTGGCCTGAGTTTTAGGCAGGGTTTGTTGCTGTGGATGGGAATGATGGAGCTCTAGCTGCCAGGTCAACTCATGTCGTTGGCTGCAGAGGTGCAAAACCTAATGACTTAAGGCTCTGCGTTGAGTTATGGGCAGAAACCAGACTATCGCATATCTTACAGGGGATGAAGGCATGCGCCTTGGTGAGAATTAGAATTTAAATTGAGTTTCAAAGTCAGGAAAAAAGCGTTTTTCTCTTTATTCTGTAGCCAGAGGCTGAGTTAATAATGAAATAGGCCTTTTTCTTTTAGCAGCTCAGTAGAAATTGCTTTTTTACTCTAATACCCCCTAAACGAGCCCATGCTTGTGTGCCAAACTAGAAATTTCCATAAATATGGGAAAGCTCCTTTAAGGGGTCAGTTGTCTTTTAGTTTCCAAGCTTTGACTTTTTTTGTTGAACCTGATCTGAAGTTCAGTAAGAACTGTAGATTTTTGTGAGGTTTTATTTTTTTTTCCTACTCCCTTGGTGTAGGTGAAGATTAGTTTTSAGAATTATTTTGGAAGCTCCCAGGAGCTTCCTTAGAACAGGAATAGGCTGCAGGGCTGCTAGTGACTCATGCTTCCAGGCTTCTTCAAGGAAAGCAGCAGGAGGATGTGGGTTGATGTAGCCAACGGACCAGCCAGGATTTCGGGTTAAGTGCCCGGGAGCCATCTAGCCCTGCTGTTGATAAGGTAACGGGGTTAGATGGCTTCATTATCYCCTGTAATTTCAGTCTCCCTGGGGGAAGCCCCGGGATAGCGTTCCTGCAGCAAGGGAGGTAGCTCCTTCTGCAAACTCGTTTAAATGGGAATCCAGCACGAGAGCATTCTTCATATTTCAGACAAAGTACACAAGGGGGGGGGATGGCTTGTTTACATTTGCACACCATAACTAAATAAATTTTGTGCACCAATTCAAAAATCTGCTCTGACGTATCCTTGCTAAAACAATTACTTGAAGAGCTTACTGGAGTCACGGTTYTCAGCTTTTCATTTGTGCACCATTGAACATTTTCTGATAGGAAGCACAGACTCCTATAAAGGTAGAGTTAATTTAAATAATGTTCCTGCTTTTCTTAATGGCTTCTCTTTTTGGATTCTTTAAAGACAGCTCTTGTACCACAGGGTTCACAGCCTGTAAGCTCAAAACCTGAGCTAGAGGTCTGGTGCTGCCAAGTCTACGTACCGTGGGTCTTGAGGCAGGAACTCCTTGGTGGGTGCTATGGTGGGGAGGTTATATTGATGCTCCCCTAAAGGATCTTTCTCCCTAATCAGCTGTGCTGAGACCTATTTGAGCATCGGGAAGTGTGCATCGCAACGTTGTGGAGCCATGGGATGTAGCAGGGAGCTTCGTAGCCGACTAATCTCTCGCCATGTGATTCTTTGATCTSAGGACATATCTTGAGGTGTTTAATAACACAGGTGTGAAGTTTACAAAGGCTCCCATGGGCAGGAGCGAGGTGAATCACGCTGCTCTGTCTGGCCCACTGACTTGGGGTCATCTGCATTGCAGCTGAGGGTAAGGTTACAGCTGAGCCTCCCTGGCTTGACTGTGAGCTTGTTAGCTTACGTACTTGAAATAGTAGCGYGCTATAGCTCTTACGCTGCAAAATGTCTGAGCAGGTAAGTAAATATTTGAGTAGTTAGCCCTTGCAGAGCTCGCGGCTGTTACAAGCAGGCTGCTGTTAGCGTTTGAGCTGGCTATTTCAAAGCCAGTCCTGGAGGGCTGTGGTGGTTGTATGCTAGGCTACAGTCAAACTGCCACTGGCAGAAATAGTCCTGTTTGACCGTATTTCCTGTAGGCAGCAGTACCRGCGACAGTGCTGAGACCGTCTGCAGCCCCACGTGCAACCACGCCAAGCGCGAGTAGGCAGGAGCGCGATTCGATAGTCTCAGCAGCGGCTTTTGCTGCTGTTTGCGATGCTGCTTGTGCCTAAGCACGGTCATGGCTGGTGCTTTACAAATGCAGCGACTGGGCCGCTCGCCGGGCAAGGGGCTTAGGTGAATGAATCCAAGGAGAAGGATCTGGGAATCTGCAGTAGGTGGAACAAACTGGGAAAAACAGCTTCTTACAAGGGTATGACTAGCTGTTCCTCCTGATCTCAGTTGGTGTTATCTCATCTCTTGACATTTCCTTTAATTATATGAAATGGCCTTGACACTGTAAACAATTGCCATGGCATTGTCTGCACTGCTTGTGTGAGTCAAACATGATCCATAAACAGATCTGGTCCCCAAAACCAAACCCTATGTCTGTCTAATGACCTAAGCTACCTGTTTGCAGTGATCACGTAGGCTTTTTGGGTCATGTTCTGCGATGGTGCTTAATGCTGGTGTCTGTTCCTGTCTTGCTTTTGCAAGAGTTGTTTGTGGTGGTAGGAGAGAGATGCATTTGGGCAGGGATTGGGATTTCAGACGGAGCCTAAGAGGGTCAGAGAGAGCTCACGTTTTGCTTTCGCCTCCTTTGGGCCTCTCTACAACTTGTTCCCAAGTGAGCCAGATGATTCAAGGCGCAAAACCAAGCGTGGCTTTAATCATGTTAGCAGCAATCTTTTCCTCTGTGTCTCAATCTTAAGCCTTGCCGCTGCTCAGAGACACCTTGCTTGTGGAGCAACCGTAAATATTGGGGGATTTGAGGCCGAGGTTTGCTGGCTGTGTCTCGTTGATGGCTCTTGTCTGGGTGTGACCCATGGTCTGGATGCACCACTGCTCAGGGTGGTCCGCGGTAGTTTTGTGAAATGCTTGGGAAGTGCATCTTGCCAAACGCGTTATCTCGTTCCTTAAATAGAGAATAAAGCTTGTATCAACATGAATCACAAAGTTGATAAACTGGAAGGGTTCCTCTTGGAGCTGTTTTTTAGCATTGGGCAAATATTTATTCGCATTGTTTCAGAAGGCATATTTGTGCAATAGACGGAGGTCAAACCTGTAATTATCTGTGAGATTCATGCTGGAAGAAATGGCTTGTAAAAACATACTACGCTGAAAGCAGGAAGCTCTTATACCTGGTGTTTGTGTGTGAATCTAAAGTAGTGGTTGCAGATTTCAAAACTTAGGTGCATTTGGAGTTGCAGAAGTGCAAAATATTTTTCTTGCTGAATTTAAGTGACTTCAGCCAAGTCTTTCTGCAGTTCCTTTTGATTCCGAAGTTGTGGCAGAGGATTTGGGTTTCGCTTCCAAATGTGTCTGCTTGAGATGATCAGAAGCTGAGCTAGTGTGCCAGACTCGCCTTGCATTTTAATAAGGAGTTTCCAGCCTAGTCAATAATTAAAGCAGAGCAGGTGCGGTGGGGAGGTTGGGTGTTCCCCAAAAGCCAAACTAAGGCACTTTTGTAAGTCTCCCTGGGCAGAGCCGAGCGCGCGTAGGATGGTAGGGTTCCCTGGCACCGGCTGGCTTCGCGCAGGGATTTGGGAGAAACGTAAACTCGGATYGAGGAGCTCGGGGTGTCGAAGCGTAATCCAGCTTGTCGGTGCAGAGGAAATGCTGAAGTGTCTCGCTGCAGTTTTATCTTCTGATGCGAAAAGTGAGTGYGCTTGCTCAGATTTTTCATGAAACCTTGAAAAGAGGAAATGAGACTTTTGCCGAAAGATCTCCCTGCCCTTCTTACCTGTGGCGGGCGGGTGGGTTTTTAGCTGATGCTGTAGTTTGCTTTCTTGAAGGATTAGAGGTAGGAAGAGAAATTTGGGATAAGTCTCTCGATGAAACAGGAGGGATATTAGCTTCTTAACCTTGGCCTATACATTGCAGACTAGCTTCTGGAGTTAAACATATAGTGCTGCCTCTGAGACTTAATACAAATTTAATTTAGAGGCTTAGTATTTGCTGTTGGGATCACTCTTAATGTTAATTTACAACCCCCTGTGTCATGCTTTGAGCTATTCCCATCGGTTTTATAGGTAGCATAGGTGGACTTAACCCTTTTCCAAAGAAGTCGGTTGTGTTGAATAAGGTCTGTGTGAGGCTGTGAAGTCTTTGGGAATACGGCATGCTCCGTGAGTTGTGCTGGTCCCGTAAAGGAGCTCCCCGAGACCGAGGATGTGACCGTCTGGCACGTCCGTGCTGCAGCTGCTCGCTTAGGAAGAGCGCTGTGCGCTTGCGTTGTGCCGGTCCTAAAAGCACAGGCCTGTTACGGCTTTGGAAAGTGCTGTATTTTCCATCTGTGCTCTAGTTCTGTGGTGGTTTCATTCTCCGTCTCTGATGTTTTGCAGTGGGAGGCTTTAGGTGATGATAGCTTATAGGTTTTTCTCTGAATGTCTTAATTCTTGCTGTTGAAGGTGGTGGTTTTAAATGGATAAAAGAAGAGTTAAATGTAGTGTCTGATTCTCCCTAAACAGTGGAATAATTAATGTAATTTTCCTTTCCATGTTTTTGCTTCCTAATAATATAGCTCCAAGTGACAGATGGGTATCCTGCCTCTGAGCGCTTGACTGTTGGGAATATGCCGTTGCATCCCTGATGCCTGATGCTTTTCTGGAATGTATCCTATATCGATGCTTCCTTTGGCTTCTGACCAAGGTTTCTTTTAAAGTCGCTTCAAGGTGCTCAAAAAGTTGTTYGTCAGCTTTGGAGGTTCCCTTGCCTAGAGATGGCATAGCCATGAATCACCGCAGCGATCGAGTTAGCCAAGAGGTGACTGAATCTTTAATTTTGTCAGTATTGCATTCCTTAGCATTCCCTGGCCTGTAAACAGGAAAATATTTAGCATATGTTGTAAGTAATTACAGTGAGGAAGCATTGAAGATGATACTGGTTGGAATCTGCTCTTATTGAAAGTTACTCTTCCCGTATGAGAAAACAAGGCTATGGATATTTTGTCCTTGAAGATCCTCTTGGCCCCCAGACCCACTACAGTGCATTTTCTTTAGCCCAGGCCTTGTGACACCCATTTTTATCAGGAGACTTTCCAGGAGCACGTGCTCAGCTTTAGTTTTCCTTCCTAAACGTGAGGCCAAGGGTGCTGTTGGTCGGTTCGGTGGTGGTGTCCAGCTGCTGGAGGCTCCTGTTGAGTTGGAGCTCGGTGCAGTGCTCTTCCTCCAGCTGTGCCTGGTGCTGTTCAACATCTGGGTTGAGTTGTGGGCACCCAGGCTGCGGGTCGCTGGCGTTCCCTAAGGGGACCGTGCAGCGTGCGATGGTGAGGATCCCGCTGGCGTGGAGAAGGTCTTGTTTTAGATCAGTTCTCCCTTGCTTTCTGGGATGGAGCAGCAGCTATGGCCGTGCTGACTAATTGCTGGGTAAAGGGGACTGGAATGCTGCAGGAAATAGGAGTTTCCCATTTGGAAATTTTGCAGGAAATGTTAAGGAAATCATGTGGTTTAGGGAACAGTCACCTCACTTTTGTCTCATCCAAAGTCGCACTTTCTTTGCAGTATACAGAATCTAAACAATGTGATGCCAGCTGGCTTATAAATAACCCCTTTTTCATTTCCACCCTGGGTATTGGGCTGACTTTTAATATCACACRAGGAGAAAGGAAGAACGTCACATCGTGTGTGCTCGTGACCTTTCAGACTGACTACCTAGCTTCTGAACCACTTGCTTTCCRTTGGGTCTGCTATTAATAACTCCTCCACACGCTCCATTTTTGAGCAGCCCAGAAACAGTGGCCTTTGGAGGTATCCAAAGCTCATGTCTACGTGTTCTCCTTGTTGCGCTGAAGCTGCTGAGCATCATTGCTGAACAAACAGTGATGAAACTTGTCCGGTGTTGCTGTCACATTTTCTTCTCCCTTCCAACCCTCCTGGTACAATGGTACTATGATCCTGTATTAACATTTAAGTGGGTGCATCTCCATCAAGGAAAGCCTTAAACTTCCTGTAACTAAGGCTGGTGGTGGTGCCGACGGGCTCTGAAGGAAAACGCCCAGTATCACTGGTTATGAATAGACAGCTTGGTCTTGCATGGACGGGATGGTCCCTTTTAATGTTCTTGTGGCTGAATCATGGAACACGAATGTCTGAGTCACTGCAGATGAATGCTGTGTTTCACGTTAGYGTGAACTGAAATGTGAACATCAGTGTCTTTATTAGAGGAGCTAATATTTGTGCTCATTAGGGGTTTCATTAGATTTAAAGTAAAACRATCCAGAGGAGTTTCTTTTACAGTGTATGTAAACAGACTGTTAATATTGGAATGCCACGTCCTTAATGGGATGCTGGTCTGGATGGAGTGGAAATGAAACTTCAGAGGAAAGCTTTCCACGTGTGCTACGTACCCCACTTCTTGGGTGGTGGTGTGCGTAACCTGTCTCGCTACTGTCTTGTTTTAACCATCTGAGTCTCCTGAAATCCTGTAAAGTTTTATGTAAGTGGGATTTGATTGCTAAATTTTCAGAGGCAAATGTGCAAGAGATTATTAAGACCATATATTTTTGCTTTCCTGTAGAAAGCTGTTCTTCATTGTAAGCTCTTCCTTCTCATAATGGTCTTCACCTGTCCSTGTGGAGCAAGGGCACTGCTATAAATGTTTTTCTGATGGTTAGGCAGCTGGGAGGCTACCTCAGATGGCCCTTCTGCATTATTCTGGGAATTTGGGGCATTTGTTACTTGTCCTCATTGAAATGTGAATTTTCCTTTATTCTGGATGCCCCATTGGTTGGGGGTGAGGTTTTGCCTCCTGACCGCTGTTGGTAAAGCTAAAGCACCCTCACAAGACGAGGTGTGAAATCCAGAGCATCGCTGGTCTGGGCTCTGCATCTGCTTCTGGCAGGGAGCTTGGGCAGRTTGCTTTGTCCTGGCTTTTTCTTCCAGCTGTGAAATAAAGTGCTACAARTGAAAAGGGTTTCTCCAAGAGCATGGTTAGCATGGCTGCTGCTATGCGCTGGCCTCAGGCCGGGTGTGAGATAGGAACATCCTCTGCTTTGTGTCCGCTGGTGCAGAATTTGCACCCTTTCTTTGCAGAGATTGAAGTGAAAGATGGACTGACAGGTTTTTCTGGCCAAGAGTCTGTCTTGAAAAGAATGACGTTGGTGTTATTTTGGGTTTTTAAGTCATCCCTGTTGTTGTGGGGTGTTTTTTTATTTTCTCCCCAACCCTTGTTCCCAAGGAGAAGAGACTTGTGGTTGATATTGCTAAAGATCGTGTGAAGTCCAAACCCAGCTGCAATTTGAAAGACAAATTTGCAGCTTTTGGAGCAATATAGTACTGCGTTTGAGCAAATATTAACACTTCTGGTACAAACTTTAATATGAGTCGCTTTGCCAGATAGTCTTGTTGGACCTCTTTGTGATAAAGCCTCATCAATGATATAGAAAAATGTGAAATTACCTTATTGTGTGATTGTCTTTTCACAGTCTAGTGAGATACTGTGCAGCCCTGGAGCCTGAGCACCAGTCAGTGTGCGTGCTCTTGGATTGCGGCTGCTGTGAATTTAAATGCATTGGTTTAAACCTCTTTCACTGAAACTTAAGCTAATGTGCTTCATGTTATACTAACGCAGGAACAAGGGTCGGACACATGGTTGTGCTGCAATGGCTTTACAGTCTTCCATGTGTCATCTGTTCTGCAGCATAGCTTTGTGCCTTCTTAATTCCCAGCAAATGCAGTGTAAAATGCAATAGTTTTAATGTCTGTGGAAGTTAGGTAAGTCTAGATCAGGTGTTCAGTGCTCTGCAGGGCTCCCAGATGCAGGGATACTTCTTCCAGACCTCCTTCCAAGCTGGACAACTGGTTTACTGACTTAAAGATGACTTCCAGCTTCTATGTCCCAACTTTGTAGGTCTCTGCCAGATGGCCGTGTATTTAAGTGGCTTTAAAATGGCTTTTTCTTTGCTCCAAAGCAGAGTCTTAAATGAGGTAGAGCATCCTTGTGAATCAGGACTTTAATTGCCCACAAGGAAAATCGAAAGTCCTTCGAAGACCGACTGCTGTGGCTCACCAGACCGCGACGCAGGCTGCGCCGCTCCCGCGAGCAGGCACGTGTGCGGTGGTGGGAGGGTGCCAAGAGCCACGTTTCCAGGAACGTGCCTGGGGAGGAGGAGAGAGGAGTTGTCTCCACCGTCCCCACATGTCTGCTGACCCATTGCTCCTCCACCTGCTTGGGGTGTCATGCTGGAGCTGGCGGTGGCACTGGTGGTCCTCTGTCCAGCCAGCCGGCGGTGGCACTGGTGGTCCTCTGTCCAGCCAGCCGGCGGTGGCACTGGTGGTCCTCTGTCCAGCTGGCCGGCGGTGGCACTGGTGGTCCTCTGTCCGGCCGGCCGGGGTTGAGGAGAAGCGCGTTGCTTCTGCAGGTAGAGAAGGTGCAGCGGGAGACACGCTTCCCTCCGTGTTTTTAAAGCTGGGCTTCGGAGGGGAGAAGCGGATTTGGCAGGCTGTCTGGTGGCACGTCTAGTATGTGAGTGGAGGAACTGAGCGTGGCGACGTCTCCCAGATGTATTTGCAACTTTAGGTGGGGCTTTATTAGATTTCAAAACCACCCCCTTCCCTCTTCCCGTGTATGTTGGCCACAGCGCTGACTCCCACTGCCGCGTGCGCTGGTGAGCGGTGATCTCGGTTGCTACAGACGTGGGCGTTCGTTTGGGTTGCGTTAGGACTTAATGTGCAACGCAGGGCAGGTACAGCTGGGAACGGCCTAATTAACAGTCTTGGATTTTCTCGTTTCCCAGAATAGCAGCTTTATACTATCGAGACTGTCGCAGCAGCGAGTTAGTCTTGAACTCTGCCTGGTTGTCTGACGCATTYGGGGATGCTGAAGTATCGCAGCCGCCGCTCGGGCAGACGGGGACCCCCGGGGCTCCAGCAAACCGGGGGGCCTTTGCGCCCCGGCTGTCCTGCAGCCTTCCCAGCGTGGGGGGAGCAGAACGGGAGGTCGGTCGGGCTCGGATGGCTGCTCGGTCGCTCTCATGAGGCTGCAGGGAATTCCTGCGCGTCCTCCAAAATTGTTTCCATTTCCCCCGAGTTAAGATTAACTTCTGAAYGTTTGAAGAGTTTCCCGTTGCGCCGCGGTATAGCGTAGGCTTGGAGGCATCCGTGGGTCGCAAGCCGTAACACAAATTTTGGTGGGAAACAAAAGAATACAAGTGGCTATATCTAAACTCTGGAGACCTTTCTCATTGCAATGCACATATTGAAGGGGATATTTGTAACCTTGAACATCAAGACATGACTTTAGGGTACATGAATAAAAAATAAAGGTTTTTTTTCCATTGTTAAATTGAAATGAATACTTTCCCTGCACCTTCTTCCTGGTAACTTTAGCGAAGGCTTTTTATTAAATACTATTTTTATTATGTATCGGGCTAGGTGTACGTCAGCTTAGGCACTCTTTTTGATATTCCTCTTAATCTCCGGATACTGCAGCAGCTACAATACTTAAAGATTACTGTGCTTTATCGTTCCTGACCGTCCTGGTTTGTATTTTGCGGGCTCAGGTATGTTATTACACCTTGGTCCTGTTTGGGAAGTGAAACTGCCCTGCGTATTTGTGTATGTGTGGTTTCTCGAAGCTATTTTTTGACGAAAGCCGCCGGTCTCCCTTTCTGCGTGCTCGCGCGCTCGACGCGAGGGGTGTCGATGACCGGGATTCGGCAGCGAAGGGGCTGGAGCGTGCCGGCCTGTCTCCTCCCCTTCCCGAGCTCGGGCGGGCGCCGCGCGCGCTGGAATGACAGGCATTCCTGCTCCGAGGGAGCTGGCACCGGAGCTTATTTATGAGAACCAAGTGCCTGGCCCTGGGGTACRGGGAGAGCGGGACCCGCGCCGGACCGTCCGACACCCGTGCCGCTGCCGGAGGTTTGGCAGCCGCCTCGTTCCCGAGGCTCTGGATACTTTCCCGGTCTGAGGCATGGATTTATCATTTTAGGAGACTTAAAGTACTCAGGGTAGACGTCTTTTCTTCCCTCCCCCCCGGAGAGCTGCTTAGAAAGGAGCCTAATGGGGCAGCCGCACTTCTCGAGACCGGTCAGTCCAGCTGCTTTTGGTGAGTAATGGAGGGCGAGAGCGACGAGGAGCTGCCGGGGCYGCGGCGGGGCAGGGCTGCAGGTGGACCGGAGGAGTCCGGAGGCAGGAATGCTCGGCTTGCATAACCTGCGTCGGGCTCGGGCGCCGGGGGAGGCTGCTGGGCTGGGGAGAGCGACCGAGAGAAATAGCACTGTTTCCTGCCTTTCTCTTAGTCATGTCCCATGCAATTGCTGTGCAACATGTTCTGCTGATCTCCGGACAGGCGCCGGGCTGCGGGCGTTGGGGTCAGCCTCGGATCTTGCGTGCTCCTTCCAGGGACGCCAGCTTTACCAGGCGCTCAGACCGCGTTGAACTCACCTGCCTGGACTAGGATTCAGCCCTTGACAGTCCCCCTGTACTAACGCTGTCCAGAATTGCCTTGTGTGTGATGCCCCCCGGCTTCTTGCGGCAGCTGCGATAGTTTGAGAGGGGAGGAAGGGCCGGGCAGTCACCTTTTTACTACTTTTCTATATTCTGCAAGACGCTGCTGGGCTTGAATTTTAGATGCTGTGATTTGATGGAGAGGGAGAGTGCTGAGATATACCCCGAGTAACTGGCTGGCTGTAGCAAATACCCTTGTTTTAGGTTCTGGAAGTCGAACTACTTCCAGAGCACTGTGGCTCAGTGTCGTTTCCAGTTCTCCAGGACTCTGTCTGGGGTCCTGTTCCCAGCTGTCGGACTGGGGTGCTAACTACAAGAGGAGACTTTAGGCTGGGTGCCGTTTCCTTGCAGCTCACTGACTTGCTGTCAGATGTCTGGGTTGAGCTGCTTGCTATCTCATCTGTAAAGTGGAATTATCTGATTTTTACTGATTTAACACTTGACGCGTGCGCATGGGGAGCTCCCCGAGGTGCAGGTTACTCTTTCATTCTTTCACTTTTATAACTTTGAACCTACCAAGTATTTTGCTAGAGTTACCTTAAACTAGGGATTTTCTCCTCCACCCCCAGTTTGCATTCTAGCTAGCTTCGCTCACTTATTTTTAGCAGCTCTTGGTGTCAAGAGAGTGGAAGGAAGAAGTAAAACTTCAGTCTTCTCTGTACTGTCGATGGAGATTAATAGCATCTTCTCCTTGGATTTATGAGGTGTTGGAAGCAGATCTGTCCAGTCTTGGGCTGTTTCGCTCATCAAGTGCCAGAGATGTTTGTAATTTTGGAGGGAGTGGGAGTTGGGATCGCTCGGTGTAATGACGTTGTCCTTTGCCTCCAGCTGGAGGCCAGCAGACCTGGTGTTGCTGCACCTGGTCATTTGCTGTGTGTCGTCTTCTCTGCTGGTACGGCGTGCGTGGTTCCTACTGAATAAACGGCGTTTGCAGAGATGGTTCTTGCATTAGCTTTGGCAGGATGCTGTTGTAAACAAGTCTCGTGAAGATCGTGGTGATTAGCAACGTACAAAAGACAAGGAAGCCGAGGGCTGGGACTGTTAGAGCCGGCTTCGTGACCAGAGTCTGTTACTGCTTTCAGGTCAGGATTCACGTCTTCCCTGGACCGTTCCGGAAATGCACGCGGAGTTTTTTAAGCTATTATAGGAAGCTAGAAACATTTACCCTAAAGTGCTTTTTTGATACTTTAACCATAACAGCATTTCCATCAACAGACTCTGTGTTTGCTTTTTGAGTTGTAGCTGCTTGCTTGAAAGGTTTTTTTTGTTTTTGATTCTTAGCTACTCAGCCTGGCACAACAAAACCAGAGACGAGGGAGCTGAATTATTCTCCGGCCTGGGCATAACACTGTTTTGGCAACGGCGGTATTTGTTGCAATCCCACGGCGTTAGCCAATGCGGATCCCACACGGGCTCGGTTTTGCAAGGCAGTCAGTCTCGCTATAGCCTTAGGTTCAGACTGTACAGCAAAACATGCTTTTGAAGGTACAGTAATATTAGTCAGGGGTATAACGAGGTTCTCAGCAAAAGCTCCCGGTGCGTCTCCAGGTCTGGGTGATAGCAAAACTTCAGGTGCATGTGTAACTTGAGGAAAATATGGGTGATAGGCAGAAGTGTTGGGGGTTGCTGCCTTGGCTTTGCAGTGCCTCATTTCTCCAAGTGCTTTTGAGCTCTCAGCTCAGCATTTACATTGTCTTTTACTCCAGCGTCGTTTCACTGCTCCAGTTCTGTCAGTATATGAGCCTTGAGGCCACGACTTTGAGACAGAAATGCCCCGTGAGCTCCTTGTAAACTGAAACTCCAGTAATTTTTGGAAATCTTGTAGTAAATACCACAAATAAGACATGGGTCAGGTTCTGGGTGAGCCGTAGTCTGCAGGTAGTAAGGATCTGGCCCAGAAACTGGTGATTTACACACTGCGCAAGTCCTGTTACAAAGCAAAATCCTGCTGCTTTCTCATTTCCTTTGCAAGGATGTCTGTTGATGAAGGTAGACTCTAAGAGATCCCACACCTCCAAAATGGACTGGGGCAAAGACCTTGCTGTAGTGCAGACAGTGGTGAGACCCGTCTGTCCTTCCTCTGCTCCACCACCTTTCGAATATCTGCAGGGTGGGCAGGGAGAACACCATGTCCTCTCTTCTTCCTGCCACCTTCAGTCTGCGGTCCTGTCCCGGGGCTGACCAACCCTACATCCTTATTAAAGGATTGTGTTGTTTTCTTCAGGAACATTGGAAATTAATAACTTCCTTCCCAGGTATTTAGGAATATAATACAAATTGTCAGCATCTGGGACGCAATTCCTTGATATTTTTCCCCCCACATCTTTCAGTCTTGCTTTGTTAGGATCTCCGAATTGAATCTTGAAGTGATTTTTCTGCTTATCTAATGGTGTGCCAATTCAAAACAAAACAAAAAAACCCCTTCTCCATAGCCATACTGGCTTTTGACAGTGTGTGGCCTGAGTTAAAATGGCTTAAATTCACCAGAAGTAATTTCTTACAGCCATGCATGCAGAGACCTACGTTAGATCCAGCTTGCCTTTAATTTTATTGTTTTCAATGCTATATATAAGAGGTCTAGCCATTGCAGTCACTGTTAAAGAAGATCTTTGATGGAATAAAGGCTTCGTTTATTCATGTTCGTACCCGAAATCTCTGCTGTGCTTTTCACCAAGGTGGTAGTGAGCTGGTTGCACACTGCTGTGCAGAAGGCTGTGCAGGGACTTGGTCTCTGAGGTCCACTGCATTTGCTCATGTGCTGGCTTTTTCCTCCTTGGACCATGGCATGACCATTAGACCATTGTATTTATAGGCTGGTATTTCCTAAAGTTCAGCTAGATAGTTGCTCGCTGTTGTCAGTGTCCCATGTGCAGAGCAAGTGCGGTGTTTTTCATCGACTCCGCTCTTGGTTCTGCTGTTCCACCCGCTAAGAGCTGACTTTCTCCATAGCGGTGGAAGCGAAAGCCTTACCACCTTTCACAGAAATGGCTGCTCCAAGCTCGACAGAAGCTCTGGGAAAAGCTTGCTGACTGTGACGAGCTCGGAGAGCAACCGCAAGTCTCCAGCTTCTCCCGAAGCTGGCTGCTGCTGCTGGGATGGTTCCTGCTCTCTGGAAAAAAACATCATGCGGGAGCTAAACACCACCCATGTTCTTGCACAACAGTTCGCACCTAGCACAAGGTGTGGTGGGAGAAAAGCTTTTTTTCCATCTGCATTTTAACTGCAAGACTTGGGCATAAATGTGAGTAACGGTCTGCAGCGGGAGGGTTTGGGAGACCAGCTGGCCGGGCAGCCTCTTGGATGCGGTCCGTGCTGACGGAGAGCTGTGTCCCTAGCTGCTTGGCACCGCTGAAGCTTTCCGCCTCCTTGTGTCTCCCGGCCGTGCCAGTTTTGTGACGGTTCCCTCAGCTATTTCAGTCTAAGCATTTTGGGTTAACGCAGAGCTGCCATTTCGACAGCTCCAGCTCACCTGCTCTCTCTGATGGAGCAGCATCAGGGCAGGTGAAGCGCTTCAGCGAGATCGGAAACGGCAGCGGGCTCCGGCTGGGAGCAGCAGCCCGTTCTCAGCGCCTCCCTCCTGCTCCGGCTGCGAGCGGGAGGACGCGTCCGCGGAGGCACGGCAGGAACGGTGCCCAGGCCGTCCCCGCGAGGCGAAACGCTGGCCCCTGCCTGGGGAGATGTGCTCGGGTCGCTGGAGACTCTTTACTCCGGCGCTTTTCCCCAATCCGGGCTCTGTTGCAGAGCAGTGCATTAAGCCGAGCGCAGCTTGCTGGTGTCACGGTGGGCTCTGCGTGACTTTCCCTATTTTTGGGTCACTTTTCCGAAACGTGCGCTTCCCCGCAGCTTCTGCAGAACGGTAAAACAAGGCCGTTCTTTGGCAGGGGTGGGCGCATTGCAGACCTGCTTGTTTGAAAGCTCTGACCTCCTGCCGAGGACTCGGCTGGGTTCACCCATGCCAGTGTGACCTCGTTTAACCTTTTCCATAAATGTTAAATTGGCCGTCCAGCCTGGGAGCCAGCAGCGGAGGTGAGGTTGGTCTCCTGGACGTGCAGGTAAGCAGTGTCAGAGCCGAGGCCTCGGCAAGGCTAGGATATCAGCTTCCTAACGCTTCTCACGGTGCCCTTAAAATCTTTTTTTTTCCCCCCGTTTCTTTCCCAGAGCACTGTGCTGTGGTTTCTCAGCACAGTTTCCCTGTACATGACTTGGGTAAGGAGGGACTCTCTGCCTCGTGTTGCAAAACGGCTTAAGGACCTCCTGTACCTTGCAGAGCAGAACAAGGAGAGGCACCGCGGATCCGCCTTGTCAAGACGCCCTCGGCAGCGGGGGCAGCTTGGGTTGGAAATGTCCCCTCTGCACCGTTCTCTGGGGAAATTTGACCTGAAAATGGGCTGTGATGGAGAGGCCCTCTTCCGAGGGAGGACGCGCACTGACGAATGCGATCTCTGAGCAATGAGGTTGCTTAAAATACAGATCACTTTAGAGCACACCTAGAGCTGCTGATCCACCCACTCATTAGCAGTAAATGTAATTTATAATTGCATCATAACAGACTATCTCAAGTGTCCGTGTCTGCATGGTAATTACGGATGGTAAAGGGAAGAGGGCTGCGGAGGAGATCACGGCATTAAACTCTGCTGGACGCAGTCAGGGCTGCAGAGCTGGGCAGAATGGATCCCATGTTGTGTGAAGGTGGCAAGAGGAAGGAAACTGCTTTCATGACACCAGTATCACCTGCTGGGCTGCTGTTGTCCGTGGGATGTTCACACTGTTTAGTAAAGTGCAATGAGTTTTATTCTACCCAAAGCAAAAGGGACAGTGAAAATGGTTTGGACTGTGGTTTTATGCTGGGAAGTGATGGATGAAATTTTTCTCCCCCTCTTGAATGACTGTTTTTAGAGAAGGAACTGATTTTTAAAACAGCAAAAATGGCAGATTTTTTTCATGTTGGACAAGATTTGAATCACGGTACAAAGCTACAAACGGTTGCAATAGCACGGCTGACGGAGTAGCATGGCAGAGAAGCAGGAACTGGGTTATTAGATATCGTTGTGGGACGTTATAGTGAAACCTGGCTTTGCTTTAACCTGTGCGATGTTTGGAGTTAGTGGTGCTCAGGTAGCTGGTGTGAAACGCTCCACCCTGAGACGGTGTTTGATCTGACAGCCAGGCCTGAACTCAAAGCTGGAGAGAAATTCTCCCCCGTGGAATAAAACTTGCATTTGGGCTTCCCCAACCCCTTCCTGCTTTCAGCTGCTCCCGGTTTGGGGATATCAAGTGTCTCAGTTTCGGTTCATCCTTTCATGCCCGTTCTTTCTCCCGGGCTGCTCCGAGGTGGCTGTGGCAGGGAAGTGCTTGCGCTTCTCCCTCTAATTGGATGTGGGGAAATCCCAGCTTGCGGAGGTCTCCGTTCGTTAATCCGTGGACCTGATGGTTGAGTTTTTCTTTAATAACTTACTTGGCTTGGTGCTGCCCTAAGCAACCTTGGCTGGCCGACAGCACAAGTCACGTTCCTTAGAGCAGCTCCAGCGAGGGATACATGAGACAAGCTTGGTACAACCTCCGTCGGGGCTGTCGCTGCCTTTGGGCAGGTGAGGGACACTCAATGTAGCCTCAGAAACACCTTTTTTTGTGGCACTTGGGTTCCAAAATCAGGCCACAGCTTGTGGCTGGCAAGCGGTGTTGCCTGCCCTGTAGACTTTGGGAACGCTCTGCTGAACAAAGTGAATACTGCTTTTTAAAATTACATGTGCAACTGCAGGGCTAATGCTGTAGCCTCTGAAGAAAGTGCTGCTAAACATCTAGACAATTCATCTCGGGTTTCTGGGAGCTTGAAATGCCATTTCCCTCCCCCCCTTTTCCAGCAGAAAATCACAAATTAGCACTGATGTCTTGTGTGCCACTTTCCACCAAATATTCCCCTTGCTGGGAAGCCAGGTTTTTAAGTAGCAGCTCAGGTGCTGAATGATCTTCCTTTTACACATAAACGTTGACTGGCATCAGCTTTTCACTGGTTCTGAGTGAACTGAGCTTTCTGTTAGGGGGCTGATTAAAAAAAAAAAAATACCACCCCCCAGCTGTTACTGCATGAAATCTGTGCAGTGCAGCGAGCAAGACGAGAGACAAGTTTGGAGAGCTGGGACGGTCGTGCATTGTAGGTGAAGTCTGAAATGGCCACGGTGTCATCTTTGAAAATACTTTTTTTTTTCCCTCCCCTACTAGCCAGCAGAGCAGCAGGAGAGCATTTCCTTGCTGCTGCTGCAGCCCCTCCAGAAACCTAAGTCCTGGCCAGGTGGTTCTCTTCCCCCATCACTTGAAGACTGAACCTCTCCCGTGTGATCTAGATCCTCTTGCTAAATATCCTCCAGTTTTCCTTGTGTTGCCACAGTGATCCTCCATCTCATTTCTGCTCAGACGGAGAAAATGGGGTCTGCCTGTGCGGCGTGCACAGGGCCAGCCCGCTTGCCTGAGGCTGCTCGGGGACAGAGGCCGGGGGCTGGAATTTCACGCTAGGAAACGCTGCAGGCTTTCGGGAAGAGCTCCTGCAAAAGTCGGCAGCGGGGTTTTTCCTATTTTGTCTTTCCCCATCCTGAATCTGAGCTTCTCCACATTGATGGGAATCTGCTTTTTCACATCTGCATCTGTATCCTTGGTGAATATTTGTACAATTGCACAGATATGTTATTAACTTTTTGTTGTATGTACAAAATGGCGTTTCCATAAAACTCCATTTCCAACCTTTCGGCCCCGGGAGATGGGATTCTTGGCTGAACTCGCTGCGTGGCCTAGGGGGTATTGTCTTTTCTGCCGGCGCGTCATACGGGCTTGTTTGAGGCTGAAAGGTCTTTTGTGATCCCAGAAGGCTTGCAAACTCCAAAACGTTTGACCTAGAGGCTCAAAAGCAAGATGCACGGTGCAATTTCCACCTCAGCCTGAGGTATGTAGCGTTTGGCACAACTACATCGCCGGGCTGCGGAGAGCCTCAGGGCGCTCTTCTCGGTGTTGAGCGCTTCCATGGAGCTCGGGTAGTCCTGTCTTATGCAGTGCTGAAGCCAAGGGACTCTGGGTCTGTAAATTAAGACCATGAAGCAGGCCACCAGCTGCCTTCACTTTAGGTTGTGTGCACTCTCTAATTTTTTTGCAGGCATTGCTGCATTCTGCTGATTGTAAGTGTTCCCTTATGTTCCATCAAATGACAGCACCAAGCAAGGCAGAGAGAATTGATGGTCACCAGCTTAACGTTTCGTATTCTAGGTCTGCTTAACAAATCGTTTCTTTATGAGCTTCTCTGTTGAAGTTAAGTCAGATGGTTTTTTTCCTGCGTGTCCCTTCCCTCCTCTGTGTCCTTCTGTTGTTCTCCAGAGACTTCTAGTGCGGTAGGTGGAGCGCAGGCCTGCATTGTGTTGCTTTCCTGTGTCGTTGTTGCTCTTGGCCAGCGTTGCTGGCCTTATTTATAGAGAGAAAAATCAGTGAGGCTTAGTCCTAGCACATACAGCTGTTGTAATGGGGCTGGTAATTTCAGCGCGTGTAGACGGTCGTGGAAATCCGCCGTTCGGCTGTCTGGAAGGTATTTGTATTCGTGTAATTACTTGCGTCTAGCACAGTTGCTTCCAACTGAAGATGAGAAATGGCCACAAAGTGATGTGTGTTCCTTTGGCAAAGCTATAACGCTGCCAATTTGAGCTAATCCTTGTTTCATTAGAAAGCCTCTTTTTATCAGTTACCCTTTGCACTGTTAACATTGCAAGCGCCACTCTCCTCTCCCCAAGCTAACGCGAGCTGCTGGCTGGTGACGTGAAGGCATGGAGTCTCGCTGCGTTTGCATGAACGTGTGTCCCTGTTCCACACGTGCCCGGGCGGGCTGGTGGGAGACGGCAGCCGTCCTCCGCAGCCCAGGGGTGACTTGCGTATTCTTTTCTGTGCAGCTGAAGAAGTGGATCACCCGCCGACGGATGCCGGCATGGGGGTGGACGTCCTGGAATCTGGTGACACGACACCCCCTACAAAGAGGAAAAGCAAGTTTTCGAGCTTTGGCAAGATCTTCAAGCCTTGGAAGTGGAGGAAAAAGAAAAGCAGCGACAAATTTAAGGAGACTTCGGAAGGTAAAGTCACAGGCTGGGCGGGAGTCCCTTCCTCCGTTTGGGACATCTGCAATTAGTTGTGGGGCTAATGAGAATGGCTTGTCGCAAGCCTGAATGCCTAAGAACCAAGTGTGACTTTGCTGGTGATGGACTGGCACCCGCAATCTCACCAGAGACACCTTGCCGCGGAGATGTACTTTCAAAGAAGCGACATTCCTTCCTTGGAGGGAACCTCCCCAAGCAGCTGCGGGGAGGGAGGGTTTGCTCCGTGATCACCCTTCTAGTGTGAAGCACAGGCCCGAACGTGCAGTCCCTCCTCCCTCCTCTTAATCCATGCGAAAGAGAAATTTGAAGCCTTTTTGTTTCTCCATATGATGCCTTTAAAAATTATTCTTCTTGAACCTCTAGCTTGCCCTGTTTTCTGAGTGCTTTTTTTTCCAATTTAATATCAGTTTTGGAACGAAAGATTTCTATGCGAAAGCCGAGAGAGGAGCTGGTAAAAAGAGGGGTTCTGTTGGAAGACCCTGAGCAGGGTGAGTCTGCAAATCAACTTATCCTCCACCTACCTGTGTTCTGTGTAGCTATCTGCCTCTGCTGTGTTCCCTCTCTTTCCCCCTCGCCTTGCAGCCATTCTTTTTCGGGAGAAATTTAAAGGCTCCCTGCTAACGTTGTTCCTCTCAACTTGTCTTGCCCTTCTTGTCTGGCTTTTGTGCCTGCCTGGGAAGGCAGAAAGCCACGGAGATGTTCCTAAGAAAACGCAGTGCCTGTCTGCACACCTTTGCTGCCAGTGGGGAGGGAAGGGGTGTTGCGTGTGTCACTTCTGTCCTGTCCCTGTTGTACCTGTCCCAGTCTAGCTGCCTTCTCCTGTCCTCCTAAGCTGCTTTGTCGCACTCGGTCTCTGGCTTGTTCTGATCACGCTTCAGATTGCACCCTAACCTTAGCAGGGCAGGCTCTGGCCTTGGCGTTCAGGTGTTAAGGTTTGGAAAAAGAAACCAAGTGATGGTGGTTGAGCTGCCTGGGTAGGGGAATTTCCTCCAGGTGTTAGAGGTAAGTTGCTTCACAGTATGGGGTCACCGTTTGCTGTAAGTTTATCAAAGCACCCCACTGTCGAAGTCCCCTCCTGCTTTGTCATCCGCGGTGTCTCTGGCGAGTTGGGTCCACCCTGCCAAAATAAGCTTTCAGTTTGTCATCCGGCTTGATTTGGCTGCGTGTTGGGTGATGTTAGCACGAGGGAGGGAGCTGGGAAGCGTGGTGGGAGAGCAGGCCGCCCGTTTTGATGGCGGCATGGTCTTTGCCTTACGGCAGTGTATAATCGCACCTCAGTGACATTGCCGTAACATGATGGCAGACTTCAGGGTTTGTTCTTCTGACAAAAATGTAGATGAAGTGGAAGAGGAAAAAGTGGAGGTGAAAGAGTGTTTTTCAGACCAAACCACTGAAAGCAAAACAGAAGAAAAGTCTCCCATGGTTGTTTGCAGCCTCGCTGCGATGAAAGCCATCTGCAGTTACCTGAGGGTGTAAATGCTGGGCTGAAGGAGGAATTCACTGCGGTAGAAAAGAGTGTGAGGTCACGGGATGAAACTGTGAAAGACAGATCAAAGGCTTTGTGTAACAAACTTCCAGCTAGGGATGACAGAGGAGAGTCTTCCAAACTGCAAGGGTGTAACAGAAGGGTGGCTGGGAGGTGGAATTATTTTCTGGATGAAGTCATCTGATCTGGCTTAGGAAACAGAAGATGGTTATAATCTGGACAAAGTGCAAACCCACGGTACGAGGGAGCAATCAGTGTCCTCAGGAGGGTTAGATTAGAAAGCGCATTATCTTAATCCCTTGCTTCTATGATTTTAAGACACTTGAGCAGTCACAAGACGGTGGTGGGAGGTTATTGTATTTGCTTGTAATTCTAAAACCTGCCCTTCCAAGGCCAGTTAATTTTCTTAGGCAAGTTCTTAGGAAGAAAAATGCCAGAAATCCTTTGAGACAAATGAGGAAAGAGGTAGGAAAGGAGGGTAGTGGAGGCTTTCAAACACAGCGCAGTTGGGAGAGGAGGCCATCTATCTGCTGCTGTCTGGGCTGGTGACAGGCAGGTTGTGAGGAAGGTCACGTTGGACTGTCCTGACCTTGAAGGAGGTCGCTGGAATTGGAGTCTTGAGGAAGGTGGTCTCGAGTGAGAAGGCCAGCACCGTGCTTGGGCTGTGCCAGAGAAGGGTGGACAAGGTCTCGAATGGCTACGGAAAAGCTGGAGCCTACTGTTTCTGTCTCCCTTGCTGAAGACTTCAGCTAGCCAGAGGCAATTGCTGCTGCTATAAAAAGCTCCACCTCATCTCTTGAGTTTCAGCCTTGGCTGGGGAGGAAATTCCCTCTTGTTGCTGTCTTTGCATCCTGCCTTTCAGGGAAGGGCAACTAATTAAGGGATGCAGAGCTCTCTTCCATCTCCTCTCAGGAACCAGCACAAGTTTTGCAGAAGAGGAGCTTTCAATGTGGCATGTTTGCTTTTGGCTTCTGAATAACACCAGGTTGGGGAAGGTGAGGGAAGATCTTTGCTGTGGGATGGGGTGGGAGAAAAGGGGCAGCAGAATAAATCATCAAAAATCAGAGCAACAAAAAGCGCTAGGGTCTGACGCTGGGGAGACCCATGATGCGGTGTATTAGAACTTGCTGAGAGGAGGTAGGCTGATGAAAATGCTAAGGATTTTTAATCAGACTGGTGATACATCTAAAGTCTCCTTGGAGCCCGAAACCAAGCAGTCAAAATGTGCATTTTACTGTTACAGTGGATGCTGATTCTGACTCTGGAAATAACACCTTCAAGAGTTTGTCCTGTCAAGGCAATTAAGGAGGTAGAGAATGGTTGAGTTTTTCCTCATTGTGACTAGGGCTTTAAACGCTCTCAAAAGCGTGATATAGCACGACTGAAAAGAGTTCTCTCTGGGAGAAGAGAAGTCTGTCTTCTAAAGTTTGGGGAACTTAACACTAGAATCTACAAGAGCAGAAATAGTGGAGGTGAAGTATGGCGGATTCTGGAGATGTGTGGTTACATCTGATCCAAACAAAGGTAAAAGTGAAGAAATGCCTCTTCCTCGCCCTCGGATGTTTTGGGTAGATGGGTGGTCTTTGTGCCAAATGCAGGGCAGAAACAGGGAAATAGAAGTGCACTAATTCATTGCAAGACTGTTAAAATCTATCGTTGCATGTCCAGTAGATTCCTTGGCCAGTGTTGGATTTTTGTATTGTGGCAGAGAATTCGTGTGTACTCCTACAGTGACTGGATATGGAAGTGGCTGGAGCAATCTGCTTCTTGCTTAACTGTGATTACAGCTTTTTGGGGCTGTGGCATAGCATTGGACCTACTAGTTTTACAGTTTTTAAATGTAGGTGGTAGGTTAAGAGGCTGCTGAAGGCGGGGGGGAACTTGCTGGGATGCAGCACTGTACTATTTTGCACCTTGGTAAAGAAATCGAGTGCTCAGCTTAAGCTAGAGTTGGTGTTGCTGTGCCCTCCTCTGCAGAAGGATGACTGAAGACCAGTTGTTTGATAAACCAAAGAGAAGTTGGTGTGGATTGATGGCAGTTCAGGCTGCTCAGCCGTGTCCTCTGTCTCGTGCTTTCTGACTTTTCTTTTTGCTTCTCTCCCTTCCCATCCCCTTGCAGATGGTGAAGAACCAGAGAAGCTCGACCCACCTGCACTGAAGAACGGCCACACGGTCCCTATCGGTGGTCCTGGGGTTTGTAATTGGACCAGCCAAGAGGAAGAGGCCACAAAGCCGCCAAGCCTCGGGAAGCCTGTTCCAGCTGAGGAACCAAAGAAAAGACAGGGTAAGAATCCAGATGTTTGCACAATCAGTTGCTTCGTATTCCTGCAGGACCAGGTTTGATTTTTCTTCTGACTCTTCCATTCCTTCTCTGGGCCCTTCAGTCTCTTAAACTCAGCTGTCTTTGCTTTGCAGGCTCTTCCAGCAGCCATCCTGGTGCAGAATCGGAGCCACCTCAGGAGCTGCATGTCCCCAGACAGCCTCTGCTTCCTCCAAAAAGACCCCCCTCCACTTCCCAGGAGGCAAATGAAGCGCAGGTGAAAGATCCTGCCCCTGCCAGCAATCCTGCGAGAACTGCGTCCACCTCCACAGCCCCCACGGCAGCAAAGACAGTTGCTTCCCCAGCTGCCCCTTCCCCGGCCCCCCGGACTCTGCCCCCTGCTCTTGCCAATGCCAACACTACTGCTCCCACGAGTACCACCAGCACGGCTCCTGCCAAACAGCCGCCCATCCCTCCGCCCAAGCCTGTGAACAGAAATAGCACCTCAGTCATAGGTAAGCGCATGCCGCTGCAGCTGCTCCACTTGTGCCTTGATGTTCTGGAGCCCTCGCTGTGAGATTCCCTCCTGCTTGTAAGGGCAGATTTTTTTTTAGTATGATGTAGTCTGACAATCTGTCATGAAAACAGTCCAGTTTGGACTCAGAAGATCTGCCAGTGTTTAGCCAGGACGGCCGTGTGCTGAGGACGGTGTAATTACTGGAGCGTTCTGCCATGAGCCGTCCAATCTGTCAAACGTGCGCGTTTCCAGCAACTGCCTGCAGGAGGGAATGCCTGGCCGGTTCCGGCAGGGACGGGAGCGGTGCAGGGAGACGGGAAGGCGTTTCCCTGTCAGTTTTGAGACGATGTCTCCGAGTGTTTCACTGAGGGCTGGAATTCAGCTGTGGACAGCCTGGATTGATGGATGGCGTATTGAGATTTTTGCCTCACCAGGCTGTGGTCAGTGGGATTGATATTTTTAGCTGGTTTTAGAAAGGGGAGGGAGGGGGAGGAAAAAAAAACCACCCTCACATCATAACAACTAACCTCCATAATGGCTGTCATTGCTGGGCCGTGAGGTTTCCACTTAGAGCAGAGAGGCCTGGAGCTGGCAGGGATGATTAAGACTTCCCTGGTTTGTATTCAGGCACCTTCTCTAAGGTGGTCAGGGTCCTGCTTTATTGATCTCCTAAGTTTCCTTAATTCTTGTCCCATGGATAAATGGAATAAAGCATAATTTGAGCTGATTCTTCCCACTTAGAAGCAAGACATTCAATTTTTTAACTGTAACTTTTCTGAGGCAAAGAGCCTGGGAGGGTTTCTTAAAGCCCAGTGAGTCCCTGCTCTATTTAAGATTCTTGGGAGCCTTAAAGATGCAGGATTTCTTGAGTGAACGAGACAAACAACTYGAATCTAGTCGATGGCCTGTTCATATTTCACAGACCTCCTGCTTATCTGTGGATTGGATTAGCAGAGGCGAGTACAGACTAGGAGGGAGGTTCCTGGGAAGATCGATGGGAGATGTCTGTAGCGTTATCACAGAAACCGGAGGTGTTACACAGGTGTGGTTTGCAGCGGGGGAAGCTCGGATCATGTGCGAGTTACCGTCTGAAGTAGCCAGGGCCACTGTTTTCAGTGTGAACCGCGTCACTCTGTTCTGCGTGGGGCTTCTCCGTGCTCTAGCAGGTTTTGCAAGTGACCTTGATATGGCATTAAACGCTCGTGTATGCCAGACCAGCTTGATTAGTCTGACCGTGCCTGAGCACCCGATGAAATACTTTCTTGTTTTCTTTAAGCTGCTTGCACACATCACAGATGGTATTTGAAATGCCCCAGTGCTAATTGCAGGAGGTGCTCGCAGAGTAAAAAATGTGGCTGAAGACAGCAATCCATCAAAGCTGCGTTCAGAGCCAGCCTGCCTCTGCCTCCAGTGATGCAGGGCCGGGCTTGGCGCACCTGCGGCTGTCGGGGTGTGGAGGGGAGGAGAGCAGAGCAGCCGGCCCCTCTTTTGTCTCCTGGATGAGAGTGCAGATGCAGAGAGGCTTTGCGGCTCTCCGCAGGGCTGCGCGTCCTCGGCATGATAGGGCTGCGACTGCGGCACGCTGTCACTGCTGTGCAAGCCTCGCTTTGTCGTGCGGATAAATGGCAGCGGTGAAATTGGCTTCAGGAGCTCTCTGCAGACCTGCAGTAAAGTACTGATGCTGAAATGACCTGTCTGCTCCTTTATAAGCTCTCTTACACATGCTCCACGTACTGGCACGTGGCGAGGCAAACGTGGCGGTGCCTTCTGCCTCTGCGCCCGTTCTCTGCCCTGGGCTCCTGTTCTGCCAGTCTCAGATGTCACTTCTGAGCAGGGGAGACTCGGGAAACGCTTTTGGGGAATGGGTGTTTAATCTGCAGCCCCTTGAAAAAGCAAGCAGGGCAAGCAGTGCTTTTCCTGATGGCCGTGAGCTCGGCAGCAGCCCCGGTGCTCGGTGCTGCCGACAGATTTTGGGAGCTGTGGTTAATGCAGCCTATGTTAGAGCAACGTCCCGTGCTGCGGTGGCAGGTCACGAGAGGCTGGGACTTTATCGCGCTGAAGGGAGACGGGCTGGCTCGGGAGGATGCCTTCCATGGCACCTAGCTCTTCTGTCTCCTGATCCTTCCACCAACTACTTGGTTCCTTTTCAGATTGGTCTATCGGTACCTAGAGGTGACTCTGAGCCTGGTCCCGCCAGGCTTTGAGCACTGCCGAGGAGATATTGAAAACCTCTGTGCTGACGACGATGGGAGCCGAGAGCACTCGGCGTTTTGCACAATCTAACCCTTGATCTATAAGGGGAAAGTCCGAAAATGCCAAACATCTCAAAAATGCGCCCACCTCTCTCCAGTTATGCAGCTTTATCTCGGTGAAAGGCTCCCCGCTTGCAGCACCCTCTTGTGGTGCCCGATAGCAGATTCCTCCTGGCTCCGCGCTGGGGGCCACAACCCCGGCACCGAAACCTGCTCCGTATGAGATGCGCGATAAATCTGACCCCCTTTAAGCAGGGGAAAACGACTTTTTGAGCCGAAGAGGCCATCAATATATGAACATTAAAGACCCTTGAAGCAAGAGCAGTCTTCACTGGTGCAGCTTCTTCCCTAGGAGCAAGGGGTAGGATTGCTTATTGCAGAAGTTTTCCTTACTATGCCGTGGTCCCTGTGTCTCCCTCTCCAACTCAAAGCTCTTATGCGGATTTGGAAGAGGGTTTTTTGTAGCTGCAGATAAGCTTGTACAGGGCTTAAGGAACAGAGTGCACAGGGAGTAGAGCAAAACCTCATCCTTCAGCAGGAGCAGCTCGCAGCAAGGTTTTCTTAGGTGAACGGAAAGGGGGAGAGCACACTGCTGCTCGCAGTGCTGCTGACTTTTGCCCTCAAGGGAGACTTCCCCAAAAGTTTATTTTAATGTGCAAGGGAGCTGTGAGCACAACTGAAGTCTGGGGTGCCCTGGATGTCTCGGATTCCTTTGCAGACTGATGCTGTAAATACAGCCATAAAGTGCCCTACATACCTGCATTCCTTGGCTAAGGCAGCGTGCTGGTCTGGACGAGCTCCATCTGCCGTCATTCGAGGGCTGGTGCTGTTTCTTCCTCCAAAGCAGCAGGATGCACAGACCTCTCCCGGCCTGCTCGCTTCTGGCTGCTCTCCTGAGTCTTACCTTTGCTGCAGAAAGGACAAACTAGAGGTTGGCAACCTGGTTATTTCTGGCACCTTGTTCCAGTGAAAAAGCAGCAGAGATTACTTGGTCCTGAGTACTTAGGCATGCTTTTTCCACGCTGAAGGGTGAAGCCACTGCTAATTGTAGTTGCTTTTTTTTTTTTTCCTTTCAGCTGAACTTTCTCAAGCAATGAATAGTGGTACAGGCTTGTCTAAGCCTTCCCCTCCCCTCCCACCCAAGAGAGGCCTCATGCCCAACAACAGCTCAGAGTCAGCTCTCGCTTCCAAGCCCCCGAGCGAGAGGACAGTGACGGCTAACCGCCCTGCCCCGATGCCCGTGCACGTGGCCCCTGCTTACCCGCCACCCTCGCCTTCGCCGCCGCTGCCCACGCACATACCGCCTGAGCCTCCGCGCGTCCCCCTGCCTGCCTCCACCCCTGCCGTGGACCCTCCACGCTCCCTGGACCTGCCCAAAGAGACTCCTCCTCCGCCTGAAGACTTCAGGTCCCTGGAAGCAACGAAGAGGGCGGCAGAGCAAGGGTTTGGCGAACCTCACGTGCTGCCTCGGCTGCCCCAGATCCCCTTGCACATCCGAATCCAGCAGGCTCTGGCCAGTCCCCTGCCTGTCACACCGCCTGCCGAGGGCTCGCACAGGGCTCACTCGCTGCTCTTCGAGAACGATGGCTTTGGGGAAGACAACGGCACCCTGGGCCGGACGAGGTCCCTGCCGGTCACCATCGAGATGCTGAAAGTGTGAGTACCTGCTGCGCGTGCGTGGTGGCGTTCAGCAGCATCGTGGGTCGCGCCGGGCTCTGACATTTTGGTGTTGCTCTTGCTTATCGGAGTAAGGCTCTGATGGTCAAAAGGGTTATGGGCAGGGCTATTTCTTATGCTGCTTGCTGCCACAGTCTAGAAATTATTTTGCCTGTGCTGAATCTGTGCATCAGTCTCTTAAGGGTCCAGTGCATCTTCCCCATGAAATTAATCCTGGTTCTGGGATTTTACTGCTTATAACAGCAAACGTGCTCCAGAGTACTAACGGAAGGCAATACCAGGAATCTAGGCCTGTCTTTAATCACACTAAGACAAAACAAGGTCTTGGATTTCTTCCATTCATGGCCTGCTTAACCTTTGTTTTGCGAAACAGAGGTGGGAAAAGGACTGCCTTGTATTACAACATAGTTGAACCTGCAGGTCCCAGAGTTGGGGGGTGGTGAGAGGGCTGCTTGATTCTGCGAACAACCTGCCCCCGCACTGCCTCAGCCAGCAAGCATCCTTGTGCTTTGGGAAGAGAGATCTAATAATGTGCTTCTCGTTAGTCCAGACGATGAGGAAGAAGATGATGATGACCAGGAGGCGGAGCAGAGTTCGGGCCCTCATGTGTATATTGGAGAAGTGCCATCTGTCACAGTCATCCCAAAGCTGGTACCCCAGGCCCTCCCGGAGGAGCAGGAGGGAGATGAAGGGATGAGCGACTCTGACTCGGAGGGGCCCATCCTGTACAAGGATGATGAGGATGAGGAAGATGATGAAAGCCATAACAGTAAGGCCTTGACATTGCAGCTGGCTTTCTTCTTTGCTGTACTGAGGTCTGGGTCAAAGAGCTAGTTCACGTGGGTCTTCAAAGCAGCTGGTTCTTGGTTTTGTGATGTACCACATGTCCTCCTTTGCTACTTTTGCAAAAGCTCTAGCAGCCAAATCTCTATCTCTGAGATAGACCTCCCCCCGCCCCCACACACACACCTTTGTTGCACATGGCTCCTGCAATAGCCTGTGCCATCGCATCCTTCAGGTGGGACGGTGTTTGCTGAGCATGTGGGCATCACGGAGGAACTCTAGCTCTTGCTGTGGTGACTAGCTCCTGCTAGCTCAGGAGCTGCAGTGCTTCGCTTGGAAAGCAAGCCCTGGGGGAGCAGGACTGCAGGGCGCGTGTGGCTTACGCTGCTACGCTTGGGCACTGCAGTCTTCAGTCGCATCCCGTTGCTCTTCCTCCCCACAGGCACACTGGCTAACAAAGTGAAGAGGAAAGACACACTAGCTATGAAACTGGGGACCTCAACTGCCCCGCACGAGGAAAAGATTGTCTTCCCTCGGAAGAGCAAGGAGGAGTGGAATGAAATTCGGCACCAGATTGGGACAACACTGATCAGGTACAAAGAACAGAGGAGGATTTTGAGCCATTGGCACAACCTCAGGGTGGGCTGGACAAAGCTGTTGCCTCATCTGAGCAGCCTGTGCTGGAGCATGACAAGTGGCTGGGCAATGCTGCTAGATCAGGGCTGTGGGAAACAAAGGCTCAGTGTTGCTTTTCCCCCTCGGTTATAATGGCTGGAAGTTTTTCCTGGAGTTGAGCAATATCCCATGGCAGGCCTCTGTTCCCAGACCCTAAATGGACTGGGAGAGAAAAATCTCAAAGGACATTATTACTGTAACTGTGGATGGCATACGGATGTGGAGAGATGCAGCCTGAGTCCCAGCGTACTAGGTGGTGGGTTAAGCTTGGGTGGTTGAAAGCCTGGGCTCTGCTGTCTGCTCGAGTTCCCTGAGAAGTTGCCCCTAAGCTGTTGAGAGGCCGTGGCAAGGCCAACCTTGCCAGTGGGTGAACAGCTGTTTCAGTCAAGGAGAATCAAAACCAGAACAGCAGTGATCTTGACTGGTGAATGAGGAGTGTGGAGACAGTTCTCCAGTGCACTCAAACCAGGCAGTTGTATTCTTCATCCCCTTCCTACCACATAAAACATAACACGCTTGTCCTGCTCTTTTTTAGGCGACTGAGTCAAAGACCGACAGCGGAAGAACTGGAGCAGAGGAACATACTTCAGCGTGAGTAATGCTTCTTTATTGGTCCTAAATATTAAAACAAAATAGTTGATACCTTATTTCCCATTAACATTTTACTCCAGGTGCTCAAAATAGCAGCGATGGTGGTTTGTGCTTTGGTTATGTTGTTGTAGTAAAGCTGTTCCACTGAATTTCCTAGTACCTTGTTGCCATCGGAAACCGGCTCTGGATAAGATCAGACCTTAGCAGGGGCTGGCTTTGCTTCCAAGTTCTCAGGTAGAAGCTAGAGAAAGAGTACCAAGAAATAGTTCGAAGCATCATATAGGAGTACTACCTGTCCCCTGTCTGACGCTTCAGGGGAAAGTATGTGAACACGGGAGCCTGGTTAAGACCCTGCTCTGAAGTTATACAGCAAGGACTATTAAAGCTATTTTTGTTTGGGCTGGACTCTTATTTGTGGTCCAGACATTACAGCATTATACCGTATCATCCAGAAAGGAGTGGTTCATTGTTCAGTGAACGGTGTTTCTCTTGGCCATACCTTGCCCTGCAAAAGACTTAAACAAACAGCTTGACGAAAGGGAAATGTCCGTTCAGGAAGTTTCCATTTAAAATATTTATCTGTCCTGCTGTTCTCTTTAAACTCTACTATAATGGCTTTGGGGAGGAGCATTTTTAAAAACCTGTACTCAATTTGCAGAGTGGCTTGGATATATTTTGACAATATGACCATTAATCTTTAACATACCTAAGCCTGGAGAGAATGACTCATTCATGCTGTGCTAAGGCCCATATTACCACTGTCATTCAGTGGGGTGTTCAACTAGTAAGGGTATCAAGTTAGTGTTCTTTGCCCGTAAATAAGTGCAGACATACCAAAGTGAGCTTTCAGATGTGTAGATAGCTTGTTGATACAACCGCTATTTTTCTCTAGTCAGATCTGGAAAGCACTTTTCAAAATCTGTGATGCTTAAAGGAAAAATTATTTTTCCCTTGGCAGCGAAAAATGAAGCTGACCGTCAAGCTGAGAAGCGAGAGATCAAACGCAGACTCACCAGAAAGGTAGTGCTGGCTTTCGTGCTGTGACTGCCATCTGGCAGAGCTGTTGGGGACGATGGTGGCTCTGAGCACATTGTAGGTCCCTTGCTGTGGGTGAAGTCATGGGGCTGTTGTGTAATTGTCCCTGGTGCCCTCCAACTGCAGTGACTTTGGAACTTGGTCTGTCAACAACGGTGAGCTATTGGCACTGCGGCCTTGTTTGGCACTGACCGATCTGAGCTGGCATCAAGCACAACAAGCTATATGAGAACTAAATTTGTCACCTGCCACTAGAAAAGTTTGCTGGCACTGGCCTGGCTGTAATAGTGTAACAACAGAGTACTAAACTGGGCCACGACTTCCACCCCAGGCTCACCAAAATCCATTTCCAAAATAACAGCAGCCTGGGAGAAGCTGAGCAGAGCAACAGGTGTTTTTAGCTATCGTGTCCAGGTTACTTCTTGTTGGATGTTTAGTCATGGCTTTAGAAGTCTGACTTTGAATCTATACCAAGCAGCTTTTTAACACGGCTTGAAACTGAGATACCCTGTTTTCTAATATGCTGATCCCACTTGTCCCAGCTGACTAGGTCTGACCTAAGTTAATGTTGGCCTTTTGAGTTTGAGCTGTGTTACTCACTGCTGGGGAAAATTTCCCAAGGGCCTGTGGATACGAAGTGTGAGTGCCACTGTTGAAGCAGAAAGTGGGCTGGTTTGGCTCAGAGGAGTTAGGCGAGGCTCGCCCTTGCAGTGGCGGTACCCAGACCCTTCGGCGGCATCCTCCTCCTCTGGAATGTGGCTGTGGTTCTGCCCTAGCCCAGCCTCGTGATCCAAATGAGGACTAAGAGGATTTGTCAGAGGTAGATTGTAAGAGGATTTGCTTACCCCCTTGCAGGCTGCTTCATGAGCAGGACCTAGTGGTATCTGTGGTTCAGGCCCAGTGAGGGAACTGGGCTTTGTTTTGCTTGGGATGCTTAGTCCTGAGCCACTTCATGGACAAGGTGCAAACTAACTCGTGTCCTCACTTGTGTTCAGCTTAGCCAAAGGCCTACAGTGGCAGAGCTGCAGGCCAGGAAGATCCTGAGATTTAATGAATATGTGGAAGTAACAGATGCTCAAGACTATGACCGGCGAGCGGATAAGCCATGGACAAAGCTAACACCAGCTGACAAGGTAACAAGAAGCGTCCTGTCCCCAGGTGTGGGGTGGAGAGCTAGACTGGGGTCTTCCATGCAAAAAAAGGGTGTGAGCAAAAAACTTGTTCCTCTTGCTTCACCTCTGCATCTTTCCCTTTGCTGTGCCACTCTGCCAAGCACGAGTGGTATCCTGTCCCCTACGTGAGCTGTACCCAGCCCTGCTTCCCGCTCCCTCCAGAGGAACATGGAGCCCGAGCAGGCCTTGTCTGCACTGGTGTGGCCTCTGTCTTGGCTCTCAAGTGACACCAGAATACAAGGCACGGGGCGTTGGCCGGAGGATTGCGGTTTCTCACAGGCTGAGGCAGGCCCAGGCAAGAAGGTGGCAGGGAAGATCCCCTGTTCTTATCACACCCCAGCCACCTGCCCAGCCCTCAGTGTGGAGGAGGTGAGGCAGATTAAACTCAGCCTAGCGTGGGCTGACTGAGGAAGCTGGGGAGGCTGCTGCAATCTGTGAGCTCCTTCATCTACTGAAAGGATCTGGGGAACTTGGCCCTGCCTGTCAAAACTGCATTCACCCTTCACTTCACTGCTGAAAGGTGGAGTGGATCAGCCCTGAGCAGGTGTGGAAGTACAGCACTTTCTTGCCCCATGTGAGCTCACTTGAGATGTGGGGGAGAGAGGGTGATATGCCTTAGTGGGAGATGAAAAGCTCTCTCCTTCATGCAGGCTGCCATCCGGAAGGAACTGAATGAGTTTAAGAGCTGTGAAATGGAAGTCCACGAGGACAGCAAGCAGTTCACGCGGTGAGTGAGAATACATTGCTTGCTCACTGTACCTGGGCTTGAGTTCCTGCCGGTCTTGTTGGGAGAGCTGTGCTGCTGGGGCAGTGCTGAGAGGCCAAGCTTTAAAACTTCAGAAAAATGACTGGTGCAATGGTTGCAGATTTCATGCCCCTTTCCACCTTGGGGTGTTCCCGGGTGACTGAAGAGTACCTGATGCGAAGTGGGTGATGGTTTTTCTCTGAACTGGGGCTCTGATACAGTAATCTCAGAAGCGACCAGCGGCTGGTTTGAGGTGTATATGAAACCAGTGTGACCTTGTAGTTGGAGTGTGCTGTTTTGGGTCTAGAGATGTGCAGCAGAATCCACAGCCTTAGGCATTTTGCTTTCCCTCTCAGCTTCTCCACCTGGAAAATGGGATTAGTGTCAGACTGCTCCTTGTAAGATGCTCTGAGGTCTACTGCAGCATGGTGGGTGTCTGTCACAAAACACCTTGGTAGTTTGCTCTGGTATGTCCACAAAGTAACTAGTGGATCATGGCCCAAATGATTCTTTTTTCCCCCTGAGAGTTGCCCTGTGTTGGCTAAGATGAGTGTGTTTGCAGACCAGAAAAGCTTTCTCCAGGATGGGGTGAAATTCTGTTATGTTAACAGCTTAACTGAGAGCTGAGAGTTCAGATGTAATTCAGTTTATTTTTTTGGCCATTTGTAATGCTTTAGTAACCATTTACCCCAAGTTCCAAGGATGACACTTGGCTTTTTCACTGGGCTTTTAGGTACCATCGACCATAATCTTCCAAGAGGGAGCAAGAGACCCAAGAGGACTGAAAGTTCTCAGTGTCCATCTCCTGGCAATTCAGTGAGGGTGAACCTCGACTCTTCCAAGATTTGCCTTCAAAACATACCTAGAAAAGGGCTCTCAGCTGGGGAAGGGGAACTCCTGTCTGAATGTAGCATTTCACTGGAACAAACATGTCTCGAGTGCCATCAGGCTGGAACTGAACACTATACCTCGCACGGCTCAGCAATACGCCTCTCCTGGCACCCAGCATCCCTGCCGGGAGACCACGCACATGTGAATGAACGGTTCCTTCCCCAGCTCCCTTTCTCAACTGTGCCAGGCCCAGTTCTCAGCTGTACATACTCCTTATGATTGGAAACTTTAATTTTCCTCCTTATGAAGGGGAGGAAGAAAACCTGGCAGCTCTGGTGTTTGAGAGCTGAGGAATGGAGAAGCGGATGTGCCAGGAAGCACGTGTGTATATTAGCTGTGTACAGAAACCCTGCACAGATGCTGACCTGGCAGACAACTGACATGTGACTCGATTTTTTTGGTTTTGCTTGCGTCTCTGTAATGTACTTAATGTCCTGAATCACTACTGACCAATGGTTTGTTGTCCTGGAAGGGAATTGTATAGTTATTAACATATGCTGCATCTTTTGTTTTAAAAAAAAAAAGAAAACACAAAGCAAAAACCCCTTTAAATGTATAAAACATTCCCTCCCCACTCTCTCTCACTTGCTCTGATGTTAACAGATCTTGTCTTGAGATATTTAGGCTTCTTTAACAAATTACAGAACCAGGAAATGACTGTTGCCTTTTTAAAACTTTTTAATTTGGGGAAGCTGTGATAGTAGTCAATTCTTTTTATCGTGGCTTCCTCTGTGATGTTTTTTACTTTCACAGATCAGGGTGAAACTTGCCTTTTCTTTTTTTACAGCAAAACCTACTGGAAACTTGATAATTTCACTGTGTGGGTGGAAGGTGCGGGGGGAGAAGAGGTTTAAAAAGTGACCTTAAAACATATTCACTCTCTACTGAGAATGATTACTTACTGGTTCTTCCTGAATGTTTCGGTTTTTAATTCTGGTACAGGCCACTGCTGTATCATGCACAAAACCCGCCCCGTGGGTGAGATGCCACGTACCACGAAGGAAAGAAGGGGAGAGGGAAGGTGGTGTCGCAGGACTGTGCTAGGGGGTGAGAGGATTTGTCTTGTTCACGAGCCGGTCCTGCTCCTCGCTCGACCGTGCTGCGCCATGAAGGGCTGCCGCGGGCCCCTGCTGCTCCCCGCTGCCCTGGCTCTCGTGCTGTGCCAAGATGTGCCGGGCTGGGGTCCGGCATCCCCCTGCGCTTCCCCTGCAGCCTCGGCATCGCTCGCTGGGGCCCTGAGGGGATGCCGAGCCGGGGGCGGCCTGTGCGGCCCTGTCCCCGGCCCTGTCCCTGCTGCCGCCATGCTGGGCTGTGGAGGAGAAGGCCGAGGGCGTGTTCCCCCTCGCGGCTTCCCCCTGTACAATATGGCTGTAGACTAAATCATTGCATTGTATATCTGTCTCCTCATCAACAGATTTTAATTATTGAATAAAAGTATTTTAGGATTTTTTTTTAACTGGTTTTTATGGCTATGTTTTTTGAGGGTGGGGAGTGTGTTTTTAAGTGGACTTAAAGGGGAGGGGAATGGGAAAGGTGATGGGGGGGATGCTTAAACTCCTCCGCTTCTCCGTGGAGCTTGATGACGCAGTGGCTGCGGGTTTATCGGGAAATACGAAAACCAACGGCTTTTGCTTCGGCGCCGGTTCCCCACCCCGACGCGAGGCCGCGCTGCCGGCGCCCTCCCACTGCGCACGCGCCGCCCCGGCGCCCTCCCACTGCGCACGCGCCGCCGCCTCAGCCCCGGCGCCCTCCCACTGCGCACGCGCCGCCCCCTCCTTCTCCGGCGCCCTCCCACCCGCTCCTCCCCGGCGCCCTCCCACTGCGCACGCGCTGGGTCCGTTGCCCAATCGAACGCCGCATCTGCGCCGTCTCGGCCAACGGCTTCCCGGCGGCGCATGCGCATCGCTCTAGCCCCGCCCCTCCCGCCCTATAAATTCCGCGGCGGGCGGTTGCTCTGTCTCTTTCCTGGCGACGAGCGGCAGAGTGCGGAGGTGAGCGGCCTCCTGTGGCGGCGGGGCCCGCGGGCCCTCGTGGCAGCTGCTCTCTCGGGTGGGGGGGACGGCTGGGGTTTTGGGGGCGGTGGCGGTGCTCGGAAGCTGAAACCCAACGTGGATATCCGGAGAAGTAGCTCTCTCTCGGCTCTGTCCGTGTGGCGCAGGGGAGCGTAGGCCTTCGGGCCCGTGACGTACAGTCCCTTTCCACAACGTTGGAGAACAAGCTGGGCCCTCGGGTCTGCAGCCTGCATATTCCTACTGCTTCTCCGAGTCCTCGGACCCTGACGGAGGAGATAAACCATGCAGGAAACAAACACTGTTACTCGGGGTAGCTTTTCGCTGGGGTGGGGGGAAAAGGGAGAAAGGGATCTAATCTGTGAGCGGTTACTTAAAATGTTTTTTCTTTATTTCAGTTCCAGGCTTGAGAAGTTTGAAGTGAGTGGGGTACTGATTTGCAAGGTGAGTAATATTGCACTAGTAATACAATATTGTTCCATGTTTTAGTCATATGCTTCTCTTAATAGTTTCTTCTTTAAATAAGCTTGAGCTATTTCCTTTTAATTGGCTTAGGCAAAATGAATTGGATCAGCAGTTTGACGTAATTGAATACCAATACAGACTTTGTAGGCATTATTTAAGAGCAGAAGCTTAGCTTAGAGCTTTTCCTGCTTCTGAGATATTGCAGGACTTTAGATGGATTGGAGGAAGAGAGGGGCTAATTCCTGAATCTTCTAGGAGTAAAAGTGGAAAAAAATTCCTTTCTTAAGTGTGATTGAATGGTATTTATGGGTGTAGTGAGCTTGATGCCTCATTTGTTCCAGAGCAGGTCAGAACCCCTAGAGGACGAAAATGAGCCATCATGTTCCCTGTTCTATCTTGAAAAAGAAAAGATGGGAATTGGGGAAAGAGTAGAAACACATTTTGAGTGATGGAGATCCTAGCTTAGTCCCCTGCCATTGGGTAACCTGACCCAACTCAACCTTTTCACCAGGCTGATACTGAAGGCAGCTGATACTGGGGGCAACTTCTTAGCAGAAGGTGAACAAGAAAGAACCATGTGCAGTCACCTATGCTTTCATGTTAAGCAGTTCCAGAACAGGCTTTCACATCGTGTGTGAAGAACAATGTCTGTCATTAATCTGGGTGCTAGAGTATTGGGATTATTCTGAAAGAAGCCACATGCTGCATTTACTTAGGGCTGGGAACATGTGACTGTTCTATACTTAATACCTGATACTTATATCTGATAAAGATGTATTTAATGGACAAGCAAAATCGATTATTAACAGAATAGAGAGATCAGTTGAAAAAATAAGTGCTAGTATTGTAGTGCCTTGTGGGTTGCTGATGGAAGGAGAAGAGCAAGAGTGCTTCCTGGCAGATCATAAGTGGCAAAAACCCCATGTGACTTGCCAAGTAATAAGGTTTTTTCTTTGTTTTTTTTTTTCTTCTTTTTTTAAACATTGCAGACACTGGTGATTGATTGTGATCAAATGCTTACAGCAGAAAATAACCTGCCTGCCTAGTGGGATGGTGAGTATGCCCGGAGCACCAGTACCAACCAGAAAAAAGGTAGTAGTAGTAGTTCGGGTTCAATTCGTGCAAGGTGTTGATCAAAATGAGGCTGCACACATAGGAGTGGGCTGGAAGCAAAAGATGCCTGTATTTGGTGGCCTTCTAAAAGCACATGCTCATGCTGGGGGCCTGCTATTGTCTGCCTATTAAATGGTCTCCAAAGCAGGACTCCCCTGCTGTGGCAGAAGAAAAGGCCCTGGTAGATGTAACGGGGCACACCTGGTTGCGTGGTACGCTGTGCCTGTCGAATGTGGTGGTGCAGTGAAGCAGGGCCTGCTCAGCAGGGCTCACCCCGCGTGGCTTAGCCACACTGAGGAACGCAGCAGAGAAAGCATGTGGGAGCAAAGGGCCATGGTGCGTAGCATTTAAGTTGTGTACCCAAAATCAGTGTGCCAGCACATCATCTCCACGAGCTAGGAGAACACTTACTGAATATTTGAGCAACACATCTGTGGTCCTTAACCTGAAATGGAGCCAGAGAAGCAAAGCAAGCCTTTGGGAATCTTTCTGATGTTAGGTGATCTGGCTTGCTTGGTGCTGGGGAAGAAGGCAAAAGAGTGGGAGTATGGAGTGAAAGTCATATATAGCTTGTGTTAATGTCTGTTCAGGAAGTTCTGAATTACTTCTGTGAATGTTCTGGAGGCTTGTGATGCTGTGCCTGACAAATAAAGAAATTGCTTTGAAATGGTGTTGTGTGGCTGTTTTCTCTGGCATGACTGGTGACCATTTGCTCATTCCCTGGAGCTCAGGACCCCATGACCAGACTTCTAGGGTTTCATAGCTGTATGCAGTTGGGTTGTCCTTCTTTGGAAGGTCTTTAGCATCTGCCCTCATTTCCAGTGAGGCCTGCTCTTGAGCTAGGAAGGTCATAGCAGCAGCATGATTAACACTAAATATACTGGTGAGGATACAAATGAGTGCATAGTATCTTGGATTCTTTGCAACCACCAGAGTTTCCTGGTATGTAAGGTGTGGTGGGGGGAGGAGGGTGTTGATTGCCCTTTGTTTTAAGATCCAATATCCTTCATACTTGGGGGATATTTTCCCTCTCCTGTTCAGTGAAAGACCTTAAAGGCTCTTTGGAACTTTACCTTACATGTAAGTAGCTTTGCTTTCTAGCTGCAACATTCCCCACCTGGTCAGTGGAGCATTAGATGAACAAGAGAACCTGGCAGGCATATACCTACCTCTGGGTGTTGAACATAAGGATAAGTTACACTGTAGAAACCTGTTTCACAGTCTGAAACAGTGGAAAGGGCAACAAAAAAAGGCAGAGGGGTGTTTATCATGACAAACTTGTAAACAGGAAAATGTCCTTGGAGGAGAAAATACTAAAGGTTGCTGTGTGGGAGGAGACCTGGAGGGAACAGGCACAGTCAGGGAACTTCCTGGTAAGAGCACATGATTGTGAGCCGTAAGTCCAGCTCTGCAGAGCAGTCTGGCTGGACCCTCTTGAACAACGTGGCTGCCCCATGAAGCCTGCCTGGAGTGGGCCTGGAGTGACAGAGCCCTGGAACAGGTTGCCCAGAGAGGTTGTGGAGTCTCCTTCTCTGGAGGTGTTCAAAACCTGCCTGGACGTGATCCTGTGCAACGTGCTCAAGGTAACCCTGCTTGAGCAGGGGGGTTGGACTAGATCTCCAGAGGTGCCTTCCAACCTCAGCCATTCTGTGCTTCTGTGGAGGTGCCACTTGCTTGCTCACGGGCTCTTTAACTTGGTTATACCCCGGATTGGGAGAAGGCTCTTTCTCCTTGCTCTGAAAAAGCCAAAGCATCTTGCTGAACTGGATGGTGAGGCTGGAGAATGCCTGGGGGTGAGGCTTGGAGAGGCAGTTGTTTCAGGTTTCCTCTGATGGGTTTAAGAGCTTGCAGCTGAGGTGGGATCTGTAAAGGTACCTTAGTTGAAACTTGCTGGCTCATGGGCTGAATACTGAGGGTGCATGCAGATGGGGCCATCTGCCTGCTCTCTGGGACTTGAGCTGGTCCTGGCAAGGCTTGAGGTTGTGCCTGGCTCTGAGCTGTGCTGAAGTGGTGGCAGATCAGCTCAGTGACATGTTCTAAATTTTTCCTGGGGGAAAGGGCAAATTTAAATAGACTTAGACATGTTTCCTTGACATGTGCTTTCCTCTGAGCTGGCAAGTGCTTGTTCTGTTGCATCTGCCACAGACTGGTTTAAATCCTGCACCTGCGAGTAGTTTTCACCTCTTTGATCGTAATTCATGGTCTGCTCCCCCAGGAGCTGCGGTGCCACTGCTGCTGCCCCTCGGCAGGCGGTGGGGCTGGATAGCCTGTCCTCACGCTTTGAATCTGTGATTACAACACTTGACATCCAATAACTTGCTTATATTGTAATGGAGGCATTTATTAACCCAGTAGATCAGCAGTATTAACCCAGTAGATTAAGAGTGGATCACGAGTCCTCGTGGAATTGCAAGGCGTACAGAAGGCTCGAGGAGGAATTCCTGCTTGGAGAAGGCTTGTAGATGCCTCCGCGGAGTTGGGGGTTTCTCCTCTTGCTCGTGGCGTTGTAACGGGGACAGCTAACGCTGCCGCGAGCTCGGTCTGTGCTTTTTTCCCCCATGGCGAACAGAGAGGAGGTTTAATCAGAACGGTAACGTGGCTGCTGTTGCACGCTGGTAGCATTGATTTTGCCTCCTGCTCGGGCTGCGGCGCGGCCTTGGGGCCCCGCGCAGGGCTCCTGCGGGCCTTGGTGGCCGAGGAAAGCGACGCTG
>PTFA01000044.1:4838004-4861919 GCA_003342895.1 Casuarius casuarius
GGCCCGGGTCGCCGCGCGGGCCGGGGGCGGAGGGGCCGCGCTGGGGAAGGGAGGGGAGGGGGGGCGGCCCGTCCTCTCCCCCCGGCCCCGCCGCTGCGCTCGGCCCCGCCGCCGCGGCCGGAGGGGAGGGACGGGGAGGGCAGAGGCCGGGCCGCCGGGCCTGCGCGGTCCCACGTGGGGCGGCAGCGTCCCGGCGCCGAGTAACGCGCGGCAGCGTCCCGGCGCCCGACGCGGAACAACGCGCGGGAGCGTTCGGACGGGAGGGAACGCGCGGGAGCGTTCGGGCGCCCAACGCCGGCAGCGTTCGGACGGGAGGGACGCGCGGGGTGGGGGAGGGTTAGCGCGGGAAAACGTAAAGATTCCCGCAAAGGGAACCGGCGCTCCGGCCTCCCGCGTCGTCACGTCCCTTGGGTCACTTTGGTGCTTCCTTGCAGCGCGGGCGCTTCCTCTCGCTGCCGCCTCCTTCCCTCCCCCCAGGTAATTGGGGAAAGCGGGGGATTTGGAGGATTTTGGAAAGCGGAGGCTCTGGCACGCTGGTTTGCCCGTTTGCACGCGGAGACCTTTCTGAACGTGCTCCCGAGATCGGGATTTTGGAGAGCGCTCCCTTGCTGGAAGGGGCCGGCGGGTGCTCCGGGCAGAAAAGTGCCGCCGTTCTCCGAGTCCCTCCGCAGCGAGAGTCCGAGCGGCAGCGTTTCTGCGGGGGCTGTGGAGTAGTTGGGGCCATGAAACAAGGGCATAAACTCCCGAGCGTTTTGGTAGGGAAGCAGGGGGCTGGTGCTCGGAGCGGCCGCTTGCCTTGCTCTGCTTCCTTCCCGAGGCCGCCAGCAAGTTCCATAACGGGAAGGACGGAGAAGGCTCACTTCTGTTTGAGAGCAGAGGCAGTGGATGTAACATTTGGGGAAAAATGCGCATTTTTCAAAGTGGGGGTAGAGTTTGGTGCCCAAATCCTGATACACTTTTGTCAGCCTCTTGGAAGATCCTGCAAGGATCTGAAAATGGAGGGGGGAGATCTCAGAGTGTCTCTTTAGGGGGGGGGGAAAAATAACGGACAGCTGCGCTGCAACTTTCCACCAAACTCCCGGTTAGACGGTAGCTTAACAGAGAGTGTCTTTGTTTAGATCTAAAGCAATATGCCAGGAAAGCGCACTGCAAAGAAGAGCCCTACCCCAGAAGAAGGGTCTCCTGAGAGGAAGAAGGTTAAAGGTAAGAAAACTCCCTGGGAGCTGAGTTCCCCCTGTTTTATTTTTATCCTGTCTGTTGAAATACCTGGAGCTCTTGAAGACAGGAGCCTGGTTGAGGTTGTTCATCGATCCCGTCCAGACGAGTGGGTCTGTTGCTGTCCTTATCTTATGCCTCCTCTGCTCTCAGGGCTTGCTTTAATTTCAGGCCTTGCCGGCCTGGTCCTTAGCTTCTACAGGCAGAGCCATTTCTAAATCGTGCCTGACACCCCTACGATAAACCCCGCCAGAGACCAGGCTGCTCTCTTTAGCCCGGACTTTGCCTATCCGTTCTAGGTCTGGGCGTTGGTTTTGCTGGATGCTGAGTGCGGTGGAAGCCTGTCGTTTTTTGGGGATCCCCCTGTTCTCTGGGTAGCTCTGTTCTTTCCTTAGGACTTGGAGCTTGCTGTAGGTTTGGGTTAGGTGTGTTGCAAACACCTTCTGTTCAGTAAAGTGCCTTCCCCGTGATCTCAAGCTAGATTTCCGTGTCCTGCTAGAAGCAAACACCCAGTCTAGGGACCTGCAGCATTGGAGCAAGCCTCAGCATTCCTGGAGCTTTTGGGGACCAGCTGTGGTGGAACGGTTATTTCCTCGCCCTGTGCAGTACTTTACCTATTTCCTTTCTTTCCTGTGCCGCAGTTTGCCACCCTTCACACCGGACGCAGCCTGGCCTGGTGCTTACGCTGGGGCAGGGGGATGTCGGGCAGCTGGGCCTGGGGGAGGATGTGATGGAGAGGAAAAAGCCAGCCTTGGTGCAGCTCCCGGAGATGATAGTCCAGGCGGAAGCGGGAGGGATGCACACGGTGTGCCTCAGCGAGACGGGCAAAGTGAGTACAGCACGGAGGTTTGGGGAAGGGGCAGCACGCAGGGGCCCAAGCGGAGAAGCCTTTCGCCCCTCTCTGCTGGGATGAACAAACTGGTGCTTTGCCCCAGTGTGTCGCTGCCACCAGCATGCTGGTACTATTAGACGGCAGCTTGCAAGTCTTCCTCGCTCCAGCTCCTGGGATGAGCATGGTCTCTGTGTGCTGGACCACAAAATTTTGGGGGGCAGTGGGAGAATTCGGCCTAGTGGGTCTCTGTCCACTGGCTTCATGCTCATCTCGTGGTCCTTCTGGGTCTCTTCCTCACTGGGACACTCTCATCTGCAGATCTACACCTTTGGCTGCAATGACGAAGGCGCCCTCGGGCGTGACACCTCCGCAGAAGGGTCGGAGATGAAGCCAGGGGAGGTGGAGCTGCAGGAAAAGGTGGTGCAAGTCTCTGCCGGGGACAGTCATACAGCTGCGCTGACGGATGACGGCAGGGTTTTTGTCTGGGGCTCTTTCCGGGTATGTTGATTTCTTGGCCTCGGCAGGGGATTGCTGGCCTGATTTTGGTGACTTACCTCCCCACGTCTGTCTCTTCATCCAGGATAACAACGGGGTGATTGGGTTGCTGGAGCCCATGAAGAAGAGCTCAGTTCCTGTGTTGCTTCAGCTTGATGCACCAGTTGTTAAAATTGTCTCAGGTGAGCAGGATCCCGGGGTGTGTGGGGGGGTCAGGCTGCTGAACGAGGCTGTTCCAGCCTCTGGGGTGGGTGAAGGTCCCGAACGAACCGTGTCCTTTTCCCCCTCGTTGCTGCTCTCAGCCAGCTACAAGGATGTGCTTGCTCCCATCTGGTTCCTGAGTGGACAGACCTTGTGTCTCTTCTAGCCCCCGTGGTATCGTTAACGTTTCACCCAATCTGATGTAAAATGCTTTGCAAGAGTGACCAAACCAAGCCTGTGTGACCCCTGGGGTCAAAGTCCTACCTCTTCCAGAGGGGGGGAAACTGAAGGCTGGGGGTGACCCATGCCTCTAAATGTTCCCAGCAAAACTTCTTTGGAATTGCAGACCAGGGACTGGGATCCGGTAGAGAGAGACTCTGGTATTTTAAGCCATTCCAGAAGCTGGCATCCAGGTATCCAGTGCAGTGAACCCCACTGAGTTGTGAAAGGCTTGGACAGCTGGGGTTTAAACACGAGATCTCAGACCCTGGGTCTTTCTGGCTTCCCAGGGAATCTGAGCATGTGACTGCCGCTTCACTTTTCTCACGTTTCCTCCCAGGGAATGACCACTTAGTGATGCTGACGGTGGACGGTGACCTGTTCACGTGTGGCTGCGGCGAGCAGGGCCAGCTGGGGAGAGTGCCGGAGCTCTTTGCCAACCGAGGAGGAAGGAAAGGCCTACGTGAGTCACTTTGCTCAGAGATATTTGATGCTGTGGTGAGCGTGACTCTGTTCTTGGACACCAGCACTTAGCTGGGCTGAGGAGACTGCATATTCACTACCAGTCTCCTCCCCTGGTGCTCAAGGGCTATTTGTAAATCAATTACTCGGAGTCAGTGATCTGGATCTGAGTGGGGGATGAAGAGGGCGTAAATCATTAGTTTGCATCTGACCCCTTGTTTGCTGCCCCCAGAGCGCCTGCTGGTCCCCCAGCGTGTCCCCGTCAAAGGCAGAGGCAACAGAAGCAAAATGCGCTTCCAGGATGCCTTTTGCGGGGCTTACTTCACCTTCGCCGTCACGCAGGAGGGACACATCTATGGCTTTGGCCTCTCCAACTATCACCAGCTGGGTAAGCTTTGCTTCTGCCCCTTGGAGCGCCTGCCTGTTTGGTCTGGCTGCGGACTACCCCTTCCCTGCCGCCCTGGCCTGCAGCGGGGACCCTGCTGGGCCCCCCGATCGAGAACACCTTGCAGCCACCGTGCACCCTCCTCCAGGTGTCTGCTGCAGGACATCCCTGCTGGAAATGGGGGTGAGAGGTCACCCTGCAAAGCTCTGGATTTAGATCTGGCTCCTGCAGTCAGTGAATTTGAGCAAAAGTTTGATGACCTTCAATTTTGGGACTTCCGGGAGCTGGGCTGGTCTCTAATGGGGGTGAGCTCCTGGATGGGTAGCTCAGCGCCCGTGGCTGGCCTGGGCTGTCCGTGCCCGCGTACCTGATTTGCCTGGGTTTGTGCATCCCCGTCCCGCAGGGACCCAGGGCACCGAGCCCTGCTTCTCTCCGCAGAACCTGACGTCGTTCAAGAACTCCACCAAGTCCTGGGTTGGGTTCTCCGGCGGGCAGCACCACACGGTGTGCATGGACTCCGAGGGTGAGCGCCAGCGTGACGGACCGGCTGGGAGTTGCGTTGTCTGTGTGGACACGTTGTGGAGGGGCTATTTGGATTTTCCAAAAACATAGGGATTGAAAAGGTGGCATGAATTTGCAGGAGACAGCAAGGATAATGACAGAAATCCAGAGTTACTTTTGAACTCTGGTCTTGGTCTCTACAGCCTGTCCAGACATTCATCCTTCCTATCAGTTTTGGGGAGCTCCGGGGCTTAGATCCCGTTGTGCAGCTGAGGGGGAATCCTGGTTGGGATCTAGGGTGGTTTGGCTCTTGGAGCGTGTGCTGATGGATGTGATGGGGAAGCAGTGCTGTTCCTGACTCCTCCAGGAGCCAGACCTGGGGGAGGGAGGGTCCTGCTGTGGCCTGCAGGCTTCTCCCTCCCTCTTGAGTCACCTCTGCTGCGTGTCTGTCGTGCCCCAGGTAAAGCCTACAGTCTGGGCAGGGCTGAGTACGGCCGGTTAGGTCTCGGGGAAGGGGCGGAAGAGAAGAGCACGCCCACGGTCATCCCGGAGCTCCCCAGCGTCTCTTCTGTCGCATGCGGCGCATCGGTCGGCTACGCTGTCAGCAGCGATGGTGAGTGCTGGGGGCCTCCACACCTCCGTGGGCTCGGGAACACCGCCTTACGTATCCTTCCCACCCCTCATCCGTGCAGTGGTTACCTGGGGCTCTGCCCAACCGGCCCCTGGAGCCGGCCAGCCCCAAGCAGCTTCATCAGGCGCTACTGGCTGGGTCGGCACTGCTGGGTGCCCCGCACAGGGCAGGGCTGGGCAGCAGCTGCTCAGTATTTTGCGGTTGCTCAGTAGCCAGGTTTGTAAGAGGGTGTTGGCCCAGGAGGGGGTCGTTGCCTCGTGTGCAATGTGTGCAGCCTGCAGGTGTAGGGAGGAGGATCTGCCGTACTGGGAGCACAGGCAGGGTGTTAATGGATTTGCCCTGCTCCTTGGGGGCAAAACACTGGCTCAGAGGGAGGCTCTAGCCGGTTTGAATTGCTGAGCGTTGCCAAGATGCCCCGCTCTGCCTGCATCTCCAGCATTCTTCAGTTAGCGCCTTGCCCTCGGCCCAGGTTCGAAATCCACTTGCCTTTCCTTTGGCTGCCGGATCGCCTCCCCGCCTGCTTCTGGGTTCACCTACAAGCCGAATTTGTGTTGCCTCCGTTGCAGGACGAGCGTTTGCCTGGGGCATGGGCACCAACTACCAGCTGGGCACAGGGGAGGAGGATGACATCTGGAGCCCTGTGGAGATGACAGGCAAGCAGCTGGAAAACCGCGTGGTCCTGGCCGTGTCCAGCGGAGGCCAACACACTGTCTTGCTGGTCAAGGACAAGGAGCAGAGTTGATGAAGTCGCTCCGCGCAGCCAAGCACGGCAGGATCGCGGGGCCCGCGCACACACCCACTGTCTGCCCTCGGCCCCGGGGCGCTCAGGGCGCGAGGTCGGGCGACCGGTTCCCACATCTGGTCTCCATGACCTTCTGCAGAATGTGCTGGGGAGGGCAGGAGGCTCGCGGAGCTGAGCCTTGGGGCCTCCATCCTCCCGGGTCCCCAGGCAGGATCTGCATGGCTGGAACAGGGCTCTTCAGGGATGCTTGTTTTTCCTCTCTGGAAGTGTGTGTCTGTCTTCCCTTGGTACCAGGTGCTCTCTCAGCTCCCCCAGTTCAGCTTGGTCCTTTCCTACACTGTGGTTAGGTGGGTTTTCCACCTGTTTTTTTTTTTTATTTTTTAATATTTCCTGGCCCAGTGAAGCCGAGGGCCTTGTCCCTTCCTGCACGGAAGGGTTTGGGCACCTGAGGCTTTCTGAGGTCCCTGTGCTCCTCCAGTCTCCAGGTGCTCCCCCCAACCCTTTAACCTGAACATCTTTTACCTCTGCGGCCCTCTGGCCTCTCCGTTGCTGGCTTTGTCTGCTGCTGCTCGCCAGACCGCTCAGCTTGTTCAGGGTGAAATCTCAGTCCAGCAGAAACATTCCTGTGCGGAGGGGCCGCGGGGGGAGTTCTCCTGTATTTGTTTCTCTCGCACACGACGACACCCTCGCAGGGATCTTGTTGCTGTGTCGGAGAGGTGCTGACTTCCAGCTCTCGCCCAGGCCAGCGTGCTCTGCAGCGAATCCGGGGAGCCTGGGTCTCCCAGGGCGGGAACGTGGCCGGACATTGCCTTACGCACAGAGGTATCCTCGGCTTTGGAGCTGCGAGCATGACTCGGTTGCTGCTCAGGGTGGGCTCCTGCCTCCCTCGCTTGGCTGCTTAGGGGTCTGAGCCAAAATCCTGCAAGGGGTGGGGCTGGGAGCAGGTTGCTCGATCAAATACTCCTACCTCCCATCTTCCTGGAACAACCTCCTCCATCTCTGCCTGCTTCTTACCGTCACTTCCAGTCCCCTTTGCTCCTTGCTCCCACTGCCTCTGGAGATCCAACAAAATACAATCCGTGGTGGGGAGTCGTTATTTTTATTTTCTTCCCTTCCTTTCCTCTCCGTTTGCTGAGGAAGGAGGTTAATTTGCCATTAGGGCCTTGCTGAGAAGACAGAGACAAAAATCCAACTATGCATTTAGTCACTCAAAGCAACCGGACTGTCCCTCCTCCCCATCACCTACGGTTCATGGTCTGACTGGTCTCGCTCCCTGTGCCCGGCTCGCCCCGTCTCTTCTTTCCGAGCTGCCTTCCAGGTACCTGGACTGAGAAGGGGGGGTTGTCTGCAAAGATAAATTTTATAAGTTAAGTTATAGCAATAGGGGGGAAGTGGTGTGTGTGCGGGGGAGGGGGGTGGGGGGCTGGGAATTGTACAATGGCTCAGAATAGGTTGAATTTTTTAAAAAGAAAATGTAAAGTATTTTGGTTGATTAAATGAGGAAGAGAGGCAAAAAAACCCTGTAATCTTTTAACATTTGGAATAAACTGAGTTTTGATAAACCCTGGGGTTTTTCCCGTGCTTTGCAGAGGTGGGCAGCCTTCCCGGGCCCCGGTTGTGGGCGGATGGGGTGGGTGCCAGCGGGGCTGCTCGCTCCCCTCTGCCTCCCGCACCTCTGCCGGCCCTGGGTCCGGCTGCTCCACCGGGAGCTGGGCCGCGAGCTGAGTCTGCCGGACTCGGCATGGATGCGCTCCCGGAGAGGGGAGACGGGTGTCATTCTAGGGAATGAAAGCCCTGGGGATGCTCCCTGTGTTTGCTCAGGAGCCGTGGCCTTACCCCGGTGCCATGGGATCGTAGCATCCCGTCGGATCGCACCCGGCCCCGGAGCAGCCTGCCGTGGCCCCACGGTGCCTTGTCCGGAGCCGTACACCCGTGCGTGTGTGCAATTGTGGGACGCGGCCGCGGGATGGCAGCAGGAGCCGGTGTTGGGGACCGCCGGCCTCGGAAAGCGGGAGAGGAGGGGGACGGTCCCCGGGGGACCCTGCCCTCCCGGCTGCTGGCCAGGGGCTAACCCTGTCCTGCCTAGGGCCACCCCAAGGGCCAAGACGGGGCAAGGTGAGGACAGAAACATCCCCCAAGGGAGGTTTATCCGGGCAAAAGCTGCATTTGTCCCTCCCTAACCCCTGTGGCTGTGATGGGGGTGACGGTCCACGCTGGGGGACGTGTCTCAGCCCCCCCGCTGCCTGACCGGCTGGGCTGGAGGGTGACGGTCGCCAGCGGCTGCTGGGGTGGCATCTGCGGCTCGGCTGTGACAGCTGTCCCGCGGCCAGGAAAGGGCTCGGACGCGGAGCACGGGCTGGCTGATGCTTTAGTTAGGGACAGCAGAAATGAATCAAGATTTATTTTCTCTCTCTTCCCCCAAAACCCCAAGCGATGCTGACCTACGTTCCCCAGCCTTGAAACTGCGAGTGCTTCATCAATCAGCTCCAGGCTGGAGGTTTGTAGCAAATTTAAGTGGGGAATTAAGCAGTGTCCTGGCCCCCTGGGTGGTGGGAGCTGCAGGTATGGGGGGGAGAGGAGGAGGAGGAGGAGGAGGAAGGCCTCGAGTTTTCTCCTGCTCTGCTGCAGGTGCTGGGGTAGGATGGGAAGGTTGTCCCAGGCTCTCCCGTGGGGTCTTTGCTCATGGCAGCATGCGGATGCGACGCTGCTCCGGGGCTTCGGGCTGCCCAACTCGGCTGGGGAGGGCCGAGGTGTGAGATCCCCCTGGGCACGATGGGACAAGGTGGTGGGTCCGTCCTTTCTGCCTCTGAAAACTGCAGGAATTGGTTAATTCCTTTCCTGAAGTGGTCTTAATTCTGTCGTGGGGCTGAGCTCAGGCTCCTTGGTTAGGTTGGCTCCTTCATCACCTCCAAATTAATCACCGCGTTAGAGCACCGAGGTGTCGTGCCTACCTCCCCAACGAGCTCCTGCCTCCGTCTCTGCCAGCTTCGGAAGCAGGTTTGCACCACTAATTTGGGTGGAATTGGGACAGGAAGGGAGTGAAAGATCGGCACTGGCTTCTGCACAAAAGCTGCTCCTGGGCGCGAATCGCGGCGGGGGCCAGGCAGGATTGGGCGCGGGGGATTTCAAAGGGTGGCTGAGGGCCGTTTCCACCATCCCTCTCTGTCGAGAGAGGAGATGAGGCCTTATACGAATCCGGTGGTTTTCCTAACCGCTTCCCCCTCGCTGCCATCGCAGCCGGGCTCCCAGCGTGCTGCAGCCACGTGCTGGCAGCCGGCAAATGAGACGTTTGCACGTGCCGGCGGCTGCCTTTCCTGTGCCCCATCCCGGAGCGGGGACATGCAATCGGATCGCGTCTCCCCGCATGCCGGCTGCGAGGACGCGGAGGGGATTGCACCGCCCCTGGGGACGCAGCCGCCGCGGGCCGGGGCTGAGCGCGGTGCTTTGCAGCACCCAGCTCCGGTGCTGCTGCGGGGACGGCCGCGGTCCCCCGCCGGCGGGAGCTCCGTCTGCGCTGGTGCGACGAGAGGCACCAGCAGAGCACATTTCCGCTCTGGCCGGAGCAGCGGCGCTAATCGATTGCATCCTGGCAGGGCCGGAGCTTGCAGAGACTCTTGATATCTGTTCATTCATAATTAGTTTGGGAGCAGCTTTCTTAATTAGCCTTTGCCAGGGGATTCGAGGTTGGACGATGCCTCGTTTTCCTCTGTGTAACTGGGAAGTTAAGATATGGACCCGTGGAGTGTTTTCTTACCCGGGCTGGAGCCCCTTCCCTGTTACCCGCTGGCATTAGCACGAGCCGTGCCATCCCCCCGTGCTCCTCCGTCCACGGTGGCCTGGGAGCGCTGGATACCTGGTGGGAAAATCGCTCATCGTCTTGGGTCTGATTCCCGGGGACAAGCTCATGGAAATGTTAATGCCTCGTTTCCAAAAACAGCATTGTTATTTTTATATCCCTTCCAGGGGAAGAAACCCAAGCCACCCCGCACTTGCTTTGCAAACCTTTCTCCGAGCCCGTTAACGCCGCAGTGACATAGATGGCTGCGTCGGCCTCTGCAAAAAGCCCTATTTAGGCTGTTCCTTTTTTTGATGTGCGTCTGTGTGCGTATTCACGCGCCTCACTTTAAACATTGCCGATCTATTTATAGCTAATAAGTGCAGAGAGATTTAATAAAGGAAGACATGGGAATCCTCCGGCGTTGCAGAGATGGGGTGATGCTGACAAGCCGCGCTGGCTGCTCGGGCTGCGGGAATATCCGCCGGCCCCCACGGAGAGCGGCTCTGTGCTCAGCCGGGCTTGGGTGGGAGACGTCTCCGGCCCTGGCAGTGCTGGGCTTTGGGGTTAGATCCAGGTGGGCTAAACTGCTGGTAAATCCAGGCTTCGGTCTGGGCTTGGGGCCTCGGGGAGTTGGAGGGCTTTGGTGCAGTTCTCAGGTTGTGTGAAACCCTCCTGAGAAGGGTAAGGAATAGAGTCTGTAAATGGCACGTAGGAGATGGGGAACGAGCTGTTCCCAGACCCTCCTCACCCTCCCTGGAGGAAGTGTTTGATGGTGCAAAACTGAACCCCCAAAAAGCCCTCGTGGTGGGCAAAGGCGGTATCTGAGCAGGCTTTTCCCCAAGGAAAAAGCCCCTGGACCTGCTCGGCTCAGCTGGGAGAGACTTTCTCGTCCCTTCTGCCACGTGGGTTTCTTCCGTCGTTTCCTTGGTGCTGGCGAAGGTCTCTCGCTCCTTATCCCGTATCGATTTATCTGCTGTGAAAACCTTCCCAGCCGCCGTTTCCTGGGAACGATCGATCCCTTCTAACATGCGCATCCTCTCCCGGCCTCTTAGCCAGGGGTCCTGTGCCCCCTCCTACCAGCCCCGCCGTGGTTCCCTCCGGCTTTCGGGAGCCTTTCCCGGCTCTCCAGCTGCGCTGGGACCAGGCGGAGATGCCCACGCGGGCAGCGCCAAGGACCTGGGGGAGGAAAAGCCAGGATCTTTCCCCAAAACCTCCACCCACCTGCTGGGCTTGGTCCTAACGGGGGGAAAACATCCCCTTTGCAACCAAGGAGCCGCTGATGTTTTAGGAGGAGGAGGCTTTTCAAGCGAGAGGGGAAAGCAAGGACGGGGAGAACAATGGGGAGAACAATGGGGAGAACAATAGCGAGAACAGTGGGGAGCCCGGCGCTGAGGGCGCGTGAATCAGCTCCTTTGTCTGCGGAGCCGCAGCAACACTTGAGTGGGAAACGCTGGAAGCGGGGGAAGGATCAACCCCAGCCGAGGGGGAGGAGGGTGGAGGAAGGCAAACGGCTTCATTGAGGAAAGGGAAATGTCTCATTAAGGCCGCCCGGCGCTGCGGGGGAGGCCGCGGCGGTGGGGGCCGGGGGGGCTACAGTGGGTGCCGAAGGACCTGCAAGGGGGGACGGCACCTATCTTCAAGCCGCTGCAGTTTGGGAGATGCCGAGGTGCTTCCTTGCCCTCCTTTCCGGCCTCAAATAAGAAACGAGCTTTAATTATTGCAAAGTTTCCTGCTGGCAGCGCAATGTGATTTGAGATCTATATATATTTTTTTCCTCTGGGCTTTGGGAATTGACTAATTAAACTACTTTCTGCCGCGTGGCGGGCTGCGTTGGTCTTCAGCGATGAATCTCCAGCTGGAGAGAGTTTGGTGCTTGCGCTGTTCCGGCCGCATGAAACAGCTGCAAAATCTGGTGTTTTCTCAAGTGTCTTTGTGCAAAGCGTCGTGGTTTGACAGAGCCTGTTGCATTCGAGGGAGCGGGGAGCTGGGCTCGAGCTGGGCAGAGCGTGCCGTCTGCCGCTGTCAGGGCCGTGTCGGGACAAGGTCTGGTCCCTAGGGCCGAGGAACAGCGCGATTCCCCCTTGGCACGTGGGGAAACTGAGGCACTGAATGGGACGAAGTGTCCGATGCCCATGATCTCAGGGCACAGGGAAACCATTGCCGATGGATGGGGCAGCGCTTGGTCTCTCTCCGGTGCCTCCCCCAGCCCCTCGCACTCACCAGGAGTATTGCTTGCAGAGACTTGGGGTTTTTTTGGAAGTCAAGGCTGCTTCCTGGCAACAAAGCTCTCCCTCATTATGCTAATATCGAATCTTGTGGCATTGAAGTCTATCCTGCTGCTCTATCCTCATTATCTCCTTGCTATCTTTTTAATTAAAAAACAAAACAACTCTGAATATACAAACCTGCCCGTATATCCCTGTGTATGTGTATATATATGGGTACGGCTGCCGGCAGAGGAGCATGTTGCTGGTCCCTGGGGTCAGGAATTGGGCTGAAACAGCGACACGCGGAGCTCTCTGCCCCCTCCCTACTATATGGGGAAAAAAAATCCCTAGGAATTATTCATGGATTTTTTTGTCGTTGTTTTAAATGATGCATTGCAAGTCGAGAAGCGTCTCTTCGGGCCTGGGAGCCCAAACGCTTTGCAGGTTCCTCTGGCGAAGAGGTGGGAGAAGATATCTGCTGAAGCTCTGCCAGGAAAGGCAGATCGAGTCATTTCCATATGCATAATAATGCAATTACGGAGTCAGTCTAGACCTGAGCTGCAGACAAAGAAACAGGCGGATGCGTAATTAATCACATGTGTAAGAATAAAGCCTGTTACATTAGGGTTAGTTATGTGGTTGATTAATCAAAAAAGAATGTTCCCCGCAAAAGCAGATGTGTTATTAGGCTGCAAAGACGTGACGTGGAAAGAGCTGTTGGCCGCACGGGAGGACGGTCCGTCCGCGCGCGAGCTGCTGTCTCGGCCGGCGTCGAAGCCGGCGTCCTCGGCCCGGCAGCGCGCGAGCTCCGACGGACCGCGCTGCTCGGCGGGAGGGAAAGAGATGTAGATCTGCTCCTGTCTAATCTCATCGCTCATTAGCCCCGTATCCTCCCGGTCTTCGGGAACTCGCAAAACACTTCATAAATTGCCCTGGCAGAAGTGATAAATACTTTAATATCCAGAGTCTTATTAAGCGGGAGCTGAGTTATAGGCTCCAGCACCCCACTCTGTTGCATTTGCACTAAATCCTCATTTGCATTTAAATTACAGATTTAATTTGGGCCAAACGACTGGGCTATTAAAATAAAACTCTATCTTGATGACCTGCAACAGCAACGCCTCGAATGCTGCCGCTTCAGTGCAAAGGCTCTCGACTGCCAGGGCCTGCAAAATAACCTGAGCAAAAGGGGTAAATACGAACGGGTAAATATTACGGAGAGATCGGGGGGGATTTTCCCAAAACCTGAGGGTTTTTGAAAGTTGATGTAATCCCACTCGAAGAAGGACCCTGTTTGTCTGCCCTGGCTCTGACCGGAGCCAGTCCAAGAGACTAAAGTGATTTTTTTGAAGGATGGAGAGGGACCGCCACCGGGCACGTTTGGGTTTTGCCACCTGAGAGGCAGCCGGTGCTAAAGCTCAGTTTTTACTACTTTTTTACGATGGAGGGCAGCTCTCCAGCGAAGCTCAAATGGCAGCACGCGCCTGTGGGGATGGGCCCCGGTTCAGAGCAGGGTTAGAGCCGGTCTCTCTGCCCTGGGTTTTCCCTCGGGGTTTTGGAGACCAGCCAGCGCTGTCCTTGGGCCCTGGGAGAGTGAGGAGCCCTGATTTATCCCGGCGCGGGGCCGGGCTGGCCGAGAGGCGCTGGGGGGAGGCCGCCTCTGTCCCCGCGAAGCCGTGCGTGACAGCGGGAAGCACTTAAACCCGGCTGAAAGATTAATGCTTTGAGACTTGCAGAGCTGAGCCGGGGCCGGCTGCGCTGCGCTGGCCCCGCGGCCGGTCGCCTCCCCGCGCCGAGCCTGGGGACCCGGCACCGGCCGGCTCTGCTCCCGCCGCGGCTCCGACGGCCCCGTCTTTGGCCACCGTTTCCTTCAAAATCAATCTCCAGCCACCCGTGCTCTGGCTTTTTTTTGGTTATTTATCTTTTCTCCTGGTTTTGATATCTCTGACCCCAATGTTAGCGCCTTGCCCGAGCCGTAAAGCCTCCTGCCCCCAAAACGTGCCCTGAGCTGCCCCGTGCTTGCTCAGTGCCGGAAAGGCAAAGGAGAGCTGGAAACCCTTTGCTGTGTTTTATTTTATTATTTTTTTCTAGAAAGCGTCCTTTCCGATACAGAAACACCATCAAAATCCCAGAATCGCGAGGGCTGTGGCTGGAAACACAAGCTCAAGCACTTAAAAAGGGCCAAGTCCTGCAGACCTGACCCGTCTTGCAGATTCGCCGCGAGTCCTCGCTCCGTCACGCGCACAGTAGCAGGCAGCTAGCAGAGGGGCTGGGTCGATTGGGAGTCACTTTAATTCCATATATTTATAGACAGAAAGAGATGTACATATATATATATATATATACGTATACAGACGTGCAGTTGGGTACCGGCCGCGAGCTCCCGGTGGCTCTTTGCTTTGCTGGGATTCACCCCATTTCCCAGCCTGAACGCGGCTGGAGGAGCTGCTTTTTGGAAGGGGAAGCAGGATCAGCTCTCATGCGCCCGCCGGGGCGCTGCCGAAATCGGCAGTCGGCTGATGCTCGAAGTCTGTACTGCTAAAAATGTGGTACCTGGCATTTGCCGTGAATATTCTTTTCTTTTATGCAGCAAAACCTGACCTAAATTAAGAGCGGCCGTGACAACCGTATGGCTGCAGGAGCTGGGGCGTTAGGGAAGCGTTTGCTAAGAGAGGATAAAACTGCAAAGTGTGGCAGAGCTGCATCAAGCTATTAACAGATTAACTTCAGCAACCCTCTGCCTTTCCCCGTAGGTGTCATGAGTTTTTGGTTCTTAGCTCCTGGGGCCGAAACGAGGTTAAATTTCTCCTCTGCTTTCTCTCACGCTGGTCCTTTCTCACTGCATCTCGGGCTCCCAGCTTGGTCAGAGCACGTGTGAGTTTAAAGAGCGATGGCCGAGCGCCTGTTACCGTGCTTTAAAATCCCTGCAAGGTTCGTGGGCGATGGGCTCGGCCTCGGCCGGGCTTTCGGCAGCGCCGGGGGCCTTGCAAACCCCGGCGGGGATTTATCCCGCCCGGCAGCGCCCCGAGTTCTGCATCATCCCGATTTCCGCGGCGGGCGCTGATCCCGCAGCGCCCGAAGGGGACCCCGAGGGCAGCGAGGGACCACGGCCGCTCGAAGGGACGCGATGCTGAGCGAGAGGCTTTTCCTCGCGGCGGGGGGCCGGGCCGGCGGGAGGCCAGGCAATTGCTCGCGCGCTTCGGCGGCAGTTGATTTTTTCAGCTCCAAATGGGCAATTTCGCCCCATTTTGTCCTTTTAGGAAAGCAATTGCTCCGGGCTGCCTCGTCAGCTCTGCCTTCGAAGCGGAGCGGCTGCGACGTCTGCAGCAAGGTACGGTCATAAGGAGAGGTAATGTCCTTTATCAGCCTAAATTGATGCGGCTGGAAAAAACAGAGACACAACCCGGCCTCTCGTTCGAGCCCGCGAGCCCCAGGTGCACCCGGCCGCGCGCCTGCTTCCTCCAGCAGCATCAATTTGTCCAATAAAAGCTATTACCGCTGCCTGCGAGCCTCGGCTTTCGGGGGCCGCTGGACTGGCAGCCGCAGCCACGAGGGCGAGAGGAAGGCGAGGTGGCTGCTGCTTTGGGCACCGCGGCCGGTGGTGCGGAGAGCGGGAGGCCGGCAGGACCCATCTGCTCTCGTTTAGCCCGACCTGCAGCAGCTAACGCAGTCCGGAGCCGGTGGCTCCGCGGGGACGTTTCCCCCTGGATCAGGTCGCTTGGAAAGACGTCGAGTCCAGCCGGAGCAGCACCGAGCACCAAGCCGCTGCCCTCGTGGCGGCTGCGGCCCCGTGGATGCTTTCCCAGCACGGGCAGAGCTGACGCGGCTTCGGTCCCCAGGTGCAGGATTACGAAATGATGGTTGTTTTCTTTAAATATATTGCTTCCCGTCTTTTCCTAAGGAAAAAATCCTATTTTTTCTGGCTCTTCCAAGCTTCTCCGCCAGGAAAATTCGAACGTTTCTGTGTTACCCGTTGCTATATCCTACCCGCCCTGCACTTCTTAGCTACCCTCTGAGTCCTTACCTCCATACATCTGTTTTTTTTACCATTTTCTAAACTCTCCGCCCTTTGGGAAGGCGAGGGGCAGGGCTGCTCCGCGAGCGCCCGAGCCGCACGCTGGCACGGCTGCTTTAGCGCCGAGACGCTGCCCCGGTGCCCGGGACCAGCTCCTGCAACGAGATCTCGCCCTGGACTTCTTCGGAGACGGGTCCTTGCCGAGAAACGCGGTGCGACTGCGTGGTGCTGGCAGGGCTTTCGGGCCTGGGCGAAAGGGGCCGGGCGGTTTTGCAGGGTTCCCGGCTGGGTTAAGTGACGGTGCTGCCGCGATGCCCATCTGCGAGCGTGAATTATTACTGTAATAATTATTTGCATGTGCAGAGCACTCTGGATTTTGGGTTCGAGGGTAACAGAGGGATGGCCGGGGGATGCTCCCTGGACGTGTCGAGTGTGGGTCTTGGGAGCAACAAGTGACTCCGGGGTCCCACAGGCCGCGCAGACGGGCTGCAGAGGTGAGTTTGCAGCGTTGTCCCATCGGGTACCAGGTCCTCTCCCATGGAGCCGCCCCACTGATGCGGATCAGCCCCGCTGGCCATGGGGAATTTGGCCTCGGTACCCGGCCCCGGGGGACGGCAGATGAGCCGGGGACGCGCTCTGCTTCACCCCCTGCCTGCACCCCGGGGAGATCTGCATTTTCCTGACGACGCAGCGGGCTGCCCTTAGAGAGCTCTACATAAGGCAGCGATAACATCGGCAGCAGAAAGTTGTCCTCAGGGGCTGGTGCCTGTTTGACAGACTCCGGGAAGATTTCCGATATGGATCCGGAGCTCTGAAACAGCAGCGTCTATTAGGCAACATCATTTTCTCTGCCTGCTCACCGGCAGCTCGTTGGGATGCGGCTCCGAAGGGGAAGGAGGGCGAGCCGGAGGGGGCTGGTTTCTCCTCCCGCGACGGGTCGCGGTGCCGGCAGACGTGTTGCAGGAGCCAGCAGCAGCTGAGCGCTTTGCACCGGGGCGTTTGCAGCAGATGCGGCAGCGGCGCCCGAGCAGGTTGCAGCGGGGCCGTCGGGACGGCGGGTTTTACCCTCAGCTGCTCCCACCACGTGGTGATGCTGGAAGGACATCCTAAATATCAAGTGCACGCAGTGGAGACGGCTTTGCAGTTTGCAATCAGGGCATCAAAGGCTGTTTGGGCTTTGCCGTTAGCTACGTGTCCGGAGACAGCTCTGGCCGGGGGGACCTGGGCTGCCGGCTTTCCCCGGGCGCAGCAGCAGCGGAGGGGCTGGGGTCCTGCCGCGGGCGTCCGGGCTCCGCGCGGGCAGGTTGGTTCTGGTTCGAGTCCTTTCCCCTCGTCGCTCTGCGAGTCCCGATTCCCCACTGTCCCAGACGCGCCGGGGGGAAAAAAAAATGTCTTTGCAGTCACTTGTTTTCAGTCTGAACGAAAGCAGCGACGTTCTCGAGTGGTCCCCGTGCCACCGCTCCCCGTGCCGGCTCGGCTAGAGCTCCGTGGTGGTGACCTGAGTCACTTCCGAGGGCAGGTCGTCCCCTCTCCGGCCCCGGCAGCCCCGCTGGTGGCTTTCCACGCCTAGTCATGCCGGCTTGTTGAGGGCTTCAGACGGGGCGCAGGTGGAGACCCGCTCCCGCGTGGTGTTCCTGGCTCGGGAGAAGCTGTTTTGTTCCATCCGGGCCCGGAAAGGCAGGCAAAACTCTCGGAAACACCTCTTGAAATTTTCATCCAGGAAAGCGTAAAGGACGGGGTTGAGGCTGCTGTTGGTGTAACCCAAAGCGATGCAGAAATGCAAGCTGGCCACCACGTAGGGGTTCTTCTTGTCTATGTCCACCAAGGTCCAGACGATGACGAAGATGTGGATCGGCGTCCAGCAGATGATGAAGGCTGCCACGACCACCAGCACCATGCGCGTGATGCGTCGCAGGTTGCGGTCTTTCTCCTTGGAGCCTGAGAGGAGGCGGACGCTCTTCAGGCGGAGGATCATGAGCCCATAGCAGATGGTGATGACCAAGATGGGGACCATGAAGGCAAAGATGAAGACGCAGATCTTGGTCACGGTGTCCCAGTAGATGGGAGGATCTGGAAACTGGAGTGTGCACAGCACCATCCCATCTGCAGGAGAGAAGATGATCAAAGAGGGATTAAAACAGAGAGAATACTAGGAAGCGCTCTTAAAAAAACACCACTGTGATGATTTTTACATGGCAGGACACGCTTACAGTCACATGGAGAGATCACTGAACTCCAAACCTGGTCCGGGACCAGGTGGCTTTGGTTTGCCTAGAGGGTCAGGTCAAGACCACCCCTGGGATGGACAGATGGGGACCCTTCCCCAGCAGCCACTTGCCTTTCGACTTGGTGACCGCCATGACCATGATGGGCACCCCGATGATGGAGGAGAGCACCCAGATGCACACGTTGATGATCTTGGCCTTGGCCGGCGTGCGGAAATCCAGGGCCTTGACCGGGTGGCACACGGCGATGTAGCGGTCCACGCTCATCATGGTGAGGGTGAAGATGCTGGTGAACATGTTGTAGTAGTCGATGGAGAGCACGACTTTGCAGAGCAGCTCCCCGAAGGGCCAAGTCTCCATCAGGTACTTGGCGCTCTGGAAGGGCAGCGTGCTGGTGGCCAGCGCATCTGCCAGGGCCAGGTTGAAGATGTAGATGTTGGTAGCTGTCTTCATCTTGGTGTACCTGGGGGTGGCAGAGAGGGGAGCCATTACGCGTGGTCGGGGCCGGCTCATCACGACCTGAGCACGCGTGTCCACGTGCGTCACGGTGACTGGGTCACACTCATGCACTCGCTGGAGTGCTCTGCTGAGCTGAGACCCTGGTCAGGAATAAATCTCAGACCCTCTCAAGGCCGTAACCCATCACCTGACCAGGGAGGTGTTATTCATTCCCACAGCTGCCTTTACTCAGAGATCAAAGGAAGTCTGGAGAGATTTTCAGAGAAGTCTCTTTTTCCAATTAAATTGATTTACTCCATTTCCCTGAATCAGTTGCACAATGCCCTTTACCTCCCTGAAACCGCCTCTATCTGATTTTCCACCCAGTAAATCGTGATTATCTAGCTTGCTTCCCTATCGAGTTTACTTGCAGAAATTGGATCGATTAGCCCCGGAAGCAGGCCATCTGCAAGTAGCGCAATTAGCCAGGCTGGAGCTCCTTCACGAGAGCCTCTGGGGAAGCCTGGCTCGCACGGCAAAGCCCAGCCCGGCAAGGAGAAACGAGGAGCCCCGCTTCCCCGCTGCCGAGCACCATGACCACCGAAACCTCCTCCTTCCCCTCACACGAGGCAGTCCCCGCCGGACACGGTGCCAGGGCAGCTGGGTGCAGCCGGACCAGCTAGCCCAGGGCTTTTTATTTTTTTCCCTATGTGAAGGAGAGGTTTTTGCAAACTTAATGCACCTCTTTGAATTTGCAATAAACCTTCTGCTTTGCCCTCAGCTCCGGACTCCTGTCCTGGGGCATCTGAAGGGAATCTGCGACTTGCAGATTCTGGCAGAACTGAGATCCCTAAATCTCCCGCTGGAGTTTTACAGCGGAGACCTACAGAGCTGGGAGAGTCGTGGGATGCAAATGGCGTAATATGAGGGGCTCTGCTGCTTTTTTTTTTTCTTATTTTTAACATGAGGGCTTTTTCGCCCTTGGCCCATCCCTGCCGCTGCTGGGAGGTCTCTGGTCCTCCCCAAGGGGAGCGCGTTGGGGTTGAGCCGAGCTGGCCCAGCAGCAGCCCCCCAGGTCGTTTGCTGGGCTCTGGCTTAACTCCTTCCCGCATGTTCCCTTCCAGCGAGTCCCCAAATGTCCTCGGCAGCCCCGAGCGTCCTTGGTGGCCCCGAGCTCTGCGTGCACCCTAACGAATGAACAGCAGCGGCAGCTGGAGCACGAACATCTCTTTGCATGGCTAAACCTGCCAGTAGCATCCCGTGGCCGGCGACGGGGGGTTCAGCCCCAGACAGCGGCGGCTGATCGCCCTGGGGGCACCCTGGGGTGAGTCCAGCCCTGGCGCGCGGGGGGAATTAGCCCGTCGGCCGCTGGATGAAAATATATCGGGCTCAGCTCATAGATTGTGTGCGTTGGGGTATGTGCAATAAATCGGGGTGAGCGGGGGGGTAAATAGCTCCCATCTCGTAGGGTTATTGCTCTGCCAGCCCTGGATGGAGGCCGTGTCGCTGTAGGAAGGGGGATCCTCGGCTCGACGGGGCTTCGCTCTCATCTGGTGCCGATGGGCTGCTGCTCCAAGTAGCAGACGGTGCCTTGACTTTATCCTTTGCTCTGCCCCAGCTGCTCGGCGGGACCTGGCCCCGAGGAGACCCCGCCGGCAGGGGCTGGCAAATGGGGTCAAACACGTCTTTTAGAAAACTTTTGTTCTGGGTTGAACCAAAAACTTGAGAATTTTTGTTATTTTCAGGTTTCTGGCTCCCCTTGATTTAAAAATAGTCATTTCAGGTAGAATTTACCATTGATCTTTGCTTTTTTCCCTGTGGTGCTGGGAATAAAGTGGAAAACTCAGTGATTCGGGCCGTGCTCTGCCAGGCGACAGCGGCAGTGCTGGGTCAGCGTTTCCGCGCCCGCTGCCAGCTGTGCCGGGGGCCTCTGCGCCCTCCCCGGGCGCGGACGGAGGCGCTGGGCGAAGGCGGGAGCAGTGATGGGGGTGACACGGTTTGGCCGCCGGATTTGGGGGCTTTGGGTCATTCCCAAGGGCTGCTCACGGCACAGCCTGTCCCGGCAGGCAGGAGCTGGGCTCCTGGGCAGGATTTCACCGGCGCTGCCCAAMCTGTCGGGCAGGGACCCGTTAGCTGTCCGAGCATCTCCAGAAGGCCACACCGCTTGGAAAATAAATGAATGCAAAAAAATCAGCCGTAAAACTCCTGCGGCTGCTAAAAGCCGCTGCTTTGGGCTTAAAGCGCCTGGCTAGCGAGCCCGGGGCAGGGCAGAGGGATCCCCTCGCAACGCGGCCGGCGAGGGGGGCCCGGTGGGAGCTGGCAGGGGGTTGATGCGCTCCGCAAGGATATCGGGCTGCAATTTGGCTCTGGCTGTTTGCAAGCCTGAGCTTGCAGCTGCAAAATTGTTTCCAGGGGTATTTTTAAAAGCGCCTGACAATGCAGCAGTAATTGGAGTGGCAATCGCTGCCGAAGCTGCTGGCTGTGCTGCTGCCGGGGGTCCTGGGGAGGCGGGGGGCTGCCGGAGACGTGCGAGCTGTCTTTGGGCTTTTGCCTATATTTTGGCTGCTCTGAGCAAGGAGCATTTGGGTTTCTGGCTGTGCTTGGCTCTGCGCGCGGGCGTGGGGCAGCCCCGCCGGCGGTCTCTGCAGCATCCTTAACCYGCCGCGTCCCCAGGGGCCCGGGGACATGCTCCATCGGCGCTCGCGGGCTGCCTGCATGCTCCGCCGCGGGTCCCAGGGGCGCGGGAGGTGTCCCTGGGGGCAGCTCCGAGTCGGGGCTGTGCCTTGGAGCCCGCTTTGCGGCCCGGTCCAGCGTGGCCTGCGCGGACGCAGCTCCCATCCGGGGAAGCCTCCCCGCTGATCGGGAGCAGCTCCGTGCATGCAGCGAATTGCGCCGTCCTCATACACCGTCCTCATACCCCCGCAGCGGAGAGCAGAAAGGTAGCCAGGGCTTCGAGCCCTGCTGCTTTGACTTCGGCAGGTCGCATCCCCGGCGCGCTAGAGGCTGCAGCTGGTTTTTGGGAGCCCAGCGCGTGCGGGGGGCGAGAGCGAGGGGGTCCCTCCGCGAACACGCGCCCGTGAAGCTCCTCCCGGCCTCGCTCACGCAAGCGCGCGCAGGCACGTGTTCGGCTCTGCAAAGCGTTTGCGGCCCCCCGCCGCCGTCGCAGGGGCTCGGAGGGGAGGCGATCGCTCCTTCCTTCGGAGACGCGCTTAATTTGCGGCATCGGATGGCAGGTTGGAGAACGGGGGGCTAGAAACCATGGCGATGGGATCCGTACGTGGATGCGGATGCTGTAGAAGGATTCAGGCTGGGTGAAGGATGGGCAGCAATCAGGTTACTTGGCGAGTTAAATGAAGGAGGATGTTGCTGGCACATTAAAGCCTCCTTTGGAAATGCCTCCCCTCCTCTCGCCGCGCAGAGCCAGCTGGAGGGGGTCTAATGACGCCCATCCTTCACCGTGCCGCGGCGCGTGGCCTGTTGCTCTGGAGCAATTACTTCAATTTGCTTTTTCCGTCTGGGGCCGATTTCAAAGCTGCTTCGAGCCGACGCAAAAATCCCTGCCAGCGTTGGGGTAGGGTCAGCGCGTCGCGCATCCCTCCTGCTGCCCGTCCGCCCCCTTCCCTAATTGCAAAGGGGCTAAAAATACACAGCGGAAAAAAAAGAGACCGGGGGACCCCGCGCTAGCTTTGTTTCGCCAGGCCGGGCTCCAGCTTCCCTCGGCCGCATCCCAGCGCGGGTTGCCCTTGCGTTCGCTTTTGCATTAGGCCCCGAGCGAAGTTCCCCCGTTGCAAAACCGATCCCGGGCCGCGCTGCCCTGGGGTCATGGTTGCTACGTACCGAAAGCGCCGGCGGGGAGGGAGGATCGGCAGCCGGATCCGGCCCTTGGCTTCTCCTCTGGGACAAAGGGGCTGTTTGTACGGGCAGGGAATCTTGCATCCGACTCGGGGGCAGGAGCGTGGGATGTGCCGGCGCGGGGAGCACACGCTCTCCACCGCCCTGCCGCGAGCCGGCTCCCGGTGGGAGCGCTGGGCTGCCGAACGCGGCGTCTCGCCGTGCCGCGACGGGGGGATTCGCGTCCTGTCGCTAGCAGAGGCGGGAGAAATTCAGCAGCTTCTCCCTGCCCAGGGAAACCCACGGCTCCGGCGCTTCCAGCAGCTCAGTCCAGCTGAGGAGCCGCCCCAGCACCTACGGGACCTGCTTTCCACCTGTCGCCGGAGCAGCCGGTACCTCGCGCCGGGGGGACGGGATGCCCTGGGTGCCGCCGGCCAGGCTGGGCTCTGCCGGCTCCTGCTCTTTGTTAGGGAAAAGCCGGAGTCAGCCGGCTGCGGGGGAGCCGCTGCCACGAATCCTATGGGATTTGGTAATTTGCTGTTGGAGAGCGTCGAGTCCCGGTGACGGAGCGGGGCAGGCTGCAGTCCCCCCCCCACGGGACCTCTCCCGGCCGGACGCTTGGAAGCGGTGACTCAGAAGCCTCTGGGCTAATGGAGCATCTATTAACGGCGGCGTTTGCTCATGCCTGGTTTCACGCTCGGCACCGCGGCGCAGAGCATCCCGGCCGGAGCGATTCCTGCCAGCCTAAACCCACCGGCTTCCCCAAATCATGGCATGACCAGTGCAGCGGCTTCCTGGCGCCGGGGGACCCTGTTGCCTCTTGCCGGCTCCCACCCGCAAACTCCAGCTCGTGTGCACTCCCCTGCGCTGCTGCATGCATACGTGTTTTTTTCCTTTTTTCTGAGGTTTTAGCCTCAGACAGACATGCAGCTTTTCCTCTCACCTGGATGCCCCCCCCGACACACGCGTGTGCACATGTTGCACGCTCTCCCCTCCGCGCGCACCCGGCTCAGGGCTGCCTGTGCGGCGGACGAGCCCCTCGCGTGCAAGCACCAGGGCACACCCACCCTCGCTCCGCTGCGGTCTCGCACGTGGTGCACGCTCACCCTGGTGCACACTCGCCCTTGATGCACGCTCGCTCCTGCTCCTGCCTCGCACGTGGCGCGCGCTTGCTCCTAACACACGCTCACCCCGGCCCGCGCGCTTAGCCCGATTCCCAGCCGTCCCCACGCGCTCCTGGCACCCTCCTGGCACCCTCGCCGGTGCGAAGGCGCGGCGGGCGGTGACGGCGGCCCCGTGCAGCCCGGCCGCCCAGCGTGCCCGCTCTCACCTGACGATGCCGTACATGACCAGGATGTTGCCCAGCAGCCCCACGACGCACACCACGGCGTAGAGCGCGGTGATGACGCTGGCGATGAGGATGGAGGTGGCGTTCTTGGCCCGGTACGGCCCCGTGTCGTTGGCGCTCTGGTTGGGGAAGGCGGCCCAGGCGGTGCCGTTGGCCCCCCCGGGCAGCTCCATGGCTCTGCGGGCGGCCGCGGTGTCCGCACGCAGCCGGCGCGGGCGGCTGGGCGCATCCGAGCGCCGCGGGTTCGAGCCCCGGCGCCGGCGAGCGCGCAGCCCCGTCGCCTGCCGCCGCCTCCCGCGCCGGCGACAGGGATTTCTTATAAAACCTGGCGTGTCCCGGCGAGCCACGTGGGGCCGGGGGGGGCCGGGCCCTGCCTGCCTCCCCCCACCC